>JAPVRG010248118.1:0-11758 GCA_029783565.1 Rhagoletis cerasi
AACGCCCCGTTAATGAGAACCCTAACGGACTTAAATAGCATTCCGAGTCTTGATTTGTCCCTATCCTGTGGAGCAGTTCGTACCATATTATATAACTACTTTAAATAGCTATAATCTTGTCCTCATAGTCAGTAAGAATATATTGTTCATTTGACTGAATGTAAATAATAAATAAATAAAAAAAAAAAAAAAATTACGTATGTTGGCGAAGCGTAACCGTACAAGCTGTGAAACGTGAACGACTTCAGACTCGAACTTCAAGCAACAACGGCCGCGCAAAAGACGCTATTTTATAAAGGATTAAGTTTATTTAGTTCATTAAATGCAGATGTAAAAAATGAAAGCAATTGTCACGCAAGAAGAAGTGTATCCAATATATAAGAGAGCAAAATTAATTTAGTACAAACGCACTTAATCAAAAATGTTGTAAGATATGGTGATATACTATTACTGAAATAAATCAAGCAATCAATAAATCTTACCCATTTTGGAATGTTCAAAAAGCTCACTGTGCGCCGTAGCCGAGTTGTTAGAGGTGCGTATTTCCACTTGGTAGGAGTAAGGTTCGATCCCTGGTCAGAGCAACAAAAAACAATTTTTTTAATAGCGGTCGCCCCTCGGCAGACAAAGGGCTTCTCCTAAAAAAACCATTTGCCGTTCGGAGTCGGTGTAAAACTGTAGGTCCCTCCATTTGTGTAACAACATTAAGACGCTCGGGCAAACACGTAGTAAAATGAGTAAGCACCTAATATTTATATTTTTTTATTTTATAAATGATTAATGATTTTTCGAGGTTTCCCAGGACTTTCTTAAAAATTTTCGGGGTTTTTCAGTGACATTTCGGGATTTTTTGTGAGTTCTCCTGTTTTATTCTCGAGTTTTCCAATTTCTCTCAAATTTTAAATTGCATAAAAAATTAACTATTATTTTGTGGTCAGAAAATATAAAAAAAATTGCTTTTTACCTTGTATGTATATTACAATGGCCGCAATATATTAGGAAATTTTTAGCGATGGCAGTATCGATGAGCGCTGAAGAATTTGGCCCTGATTCGGGAAATATTAATGGACCCAAAAGTTGATTAAAGTTGAACAGAGGAACTATCTATACTAATTATATGAAGAGAAGTCCCTTTTCTTTGTAACAGATAATCTCGCGAACGGCTGGTCCGATTTTCATGAATTTTGTATATAAAAAGCCTTAAGCAACACCATGGTCTAGGCAAAAAAAATTACTTTTTTCCGGTAGACCAGGGACCGATATATTCGAACAAATCTTATTATGATCCGATTTGCTTTAAATTTTGTAGGTACGTAGATTTTTGCCTAGATTAGCATATAGTATCCTTTTTTCCGGGAAGTGGACCAGGGGACGATCTATTCGATAAAATCGTATTTGTGGTCCGATTTGCTTAAAATTAGGTACGTAAGTAGCTTTTTGCCTAAATGAGCATATAGGATCCTTTTTCCGGGAAGAGGACCAGGGACCGATCTATTTGGTACGTAGGTAGTAGGGCGATTGACTCGGTTTTTTCAAACCGGTTTCGACCGGTTTTTTGCATATTTTTAGACGGTTTTTTTGAAACCCAAATTTTTCGAATACCGAGTAAACCGGTTTTTTTACAATCGAAAAACCGGGTTTTCACCTAGTTCGTTTATATGCCAGAATCCAAGAATTCTAAATATATATTTAATTTATTAAAAATGGAACTAGTTTTTTTTTAATTTTATGTCTGAATCAGTCATCTGCAGTGAATCAGGAAAACACAACCTTGAGCTGCTTGCGAGAAACTAAGTGCGAAGCAAGCGAATTAACCACGGAGAGCACACAAGTGTGAATACAGCTCACTTATTGTTATGAATAATGAGCGTCGGCTTGTGAGCTAGTTAGCTTGTGTTGGGAAATTATTCACAAGTGTTTGGCTATGAGCTACAATCATATTCATCACTGGCTTGCTTTCGCTTACACTTACAATCGGAAATTCTTTTGAGTAAACGAAAGAGCTCATCTGCACGCAAGCCACTTGAGCTGTTGCGCTGTGAACCAAACGTTAGAAAATATACTACAAAAGGTTTCATGGAAATCTTAATTTTTCGAATACCGAGTAAACCGGGTTTTTACAATCGAAAAAAACCGGGGTTTCACCTAGTTTGTTTGTATGCCAGAATTCTAAATATATATTTAATTTATTAAAAATTGAACTACATTTTTTTTTTAATTTTATATCTGAATCAGTCTTCTGCAGTGAATCAGGAATACACAACCTTGAGCTGCTTGCGAGAAACTAAGTTTGAAGCAAGCGAATTAACCACGGAGAGCACACAAGTGTGAATACAGCTCACTTATTGTTATGAATAATGAGCGTCGGCTTGTGAGCTTGTTAGCTCGTGTTAGGCAATTATTCACAAGTGTTTGGCTATGAGCAAAAACCTATTCATCACTGGCTTGCTTTCGCTTACACTTACGAATCAAAAATACTTGTGAGTAAACGAAAGAGCTCATCTGCACGCAAGCCACTTGAGCTGTTGCGCTGTGAACCAAATGCTAGAAAATATACTACAAAAGGTTTAATGGAAAATTTAGTGCAAGGAACTTTTTTTTAGTAAATGGAGTCCAAAAATTGCTATATTATATTATTAAATCTGAAAAATTTTTAACCCAAGTAAATTATATCAAATTTAAACTCTTTGACGGAAGTGAAGAGCATGAAAATAAAATCAGGTAATACTTGTTCGTACCGTAGTTATTCTGCTAATTATATACGTACTAGCTGGTAGTGGTTGCGCGAGGCTTCGCCACGCGCGTCAAAATACGCAAAAAAGTCAAAATCTTATGGCCAAATCACACGATCGGTATATTTGTGCAGATTTGTCCATTTTGGCAGTCACAGAGTGGTGTTTTCTGGAAACTTCATGAGGTTAGCTCAATAAAAAAAATTCCAAACATCACTCTGTAGCTGTCAAAATGTACAAATCTGTACAAATGCACCAATCGTGTGATTTCGCCCTTAGTGTTTAGACTGCACTGTAGACTAACTTATTAGACAATATTTACTATTGGTCTCACCAAAGAAATTTAACTGAAAAATGATGATTCACAACTTCAGTCCATTTAAATTTGAATTACCCAAGATATGCCTAAAGCTAAGTTAAGTAAAAAATATTAAGTATTCTTCCAAATTTTGTAATGGTCGTTGTTTTTCTCTCAGTGCTTAGCTTTTTGTCAGAGCTTTATCGCATACCATTTTCGACACAAGATGTCGCTTGCGATACAGTGAGTTGTAAGCCGAGCTTGAACTCGTACTCATTTCTAGTTACTCGAGATTAGGTTTCCGAGCATAGAGAAGATGCTCCTTCTAACTGCATTGAAAATGCAAGGAGAGCACTGTTCATTTTCCAAAGAAAAATCCAGAATTGGAAAACGCCAGTATATTAAAGCCCATGTGGTTAGACTCAGTCTTTTTGCTGATGGATCACAGTTTCGCTAACACGAGTATCCTTAAGTCAATCGAAAGAGTTTGGCGCAAAAAGTTTGTTATTTTGACTAAAGGAATCTACTTACTAAGTATATCCTTTCAAGAATTTATTGCGAGTTTTCAGGCCCCAAAC
This sequence comes from Rhagoletis cerasi, assembly GCA_029783565.1. Classification (NCBI taxonomy): domain Eukaryota; kingdom Metazoa; phylum Arthropoda; class Insecta; order Diptera; family Tephritidae; genus Rhagoletis; species Rhagoletis cerasi. The sequence goes on from JAPVRG010248118.1 coordinate 3,609, forward strand.
CAACCAGGTACGTCAAAATAAGAACCAAAGAGCAACAAGAAGCCGTAGTTCTTATGTTATTTTCTCCTACAGTGCGTCTGGTAGACGTAGATCCCTCCAGTCGAGTCAGATCCTACATAGGGGCGGTTCTGAAGCAAAACGAGCTACATATTAACTGCCCCAATTTTTGCACCTTAGTGTGGCGGTACCTATTTTTGCATATCCCACTGAATTTGGTGACTGTCTCTTTCTGCCACTGGACCTCCGCAACTTTGAGCGCCTGCAGTGTTGGCTACACGAGCTGGAGGAGCCCGCTGTACCTGATCACCTCAACCTTCACTGCCCGTAGAGCTACAACACCAATTTCTCTAGAGAGCGCCTGAACACGGAACAGGCGCTTACCTTTGTGGCAAATGAGCCCTTGGGAAAACGCGTAAAATTAGTGGGTCGATGCAAAGAAGTAGTGTTGTTTTTGCCGTAACCCGATAGAAAAAAAAAGTTATAAAATCGTAACAGTTAAGAAAACGTAGAGAAAACGGTTAAGTGTTGAAACTAAAGAATTAAAGTTCTAGGAGTGCGTGAAAAAAAGCTTTCCCAATGACTAGTTAACAAACCCAGATTAATCGTATTTGCAAAAAAAAAGTTAAGAAAATGAATTTAGTTCTAGAATTTCTTTGCTTTTGTTATTTTTGGCCTTTAACAAATATATTCAACAATTTATTGAGCTTGAGGCCGTTTTTAATGAAACAAGAAGAAAGGAGAAAACAACAATTTACATTTTGGTAGGAATTATAGCTGCTATTCCGGAGATCACCACATCTCCTCATCAGACTCCTTTTACTGGGATTTAAACCTGCGACTCCCAGTTTACAAAGCCTGTGTGCTACCCACTGCGCTAAGTTCGCCATGTGACTTGTTGTTGCTTTTCTACATTTTCATTTGTTAAGCCAACTACAGTCAAGCGCAGCTATTCCGCTGCTATTTTACTTGATCATGTGGTTGTTGGTTTTGTTGGTTTTTGTCAATAATTCTATTTTTAGAATTCTTAACTTTAGATGTGCTCATCCTTAAGTTATTTCTTTTTGTTATTTTTGGCCCTTAACAATTATATTCAACAATTTATTGAGCTTGAGGCCGTTTTTAATGAAAATTCTTGTGGAAAAAACAACTATTTACATTTTGGTAGGAATTATAGCTGCTATTTCGGAGATCACATCTCCTCATCAGACTCTTTTTACTCGGATTTGAACCTGCGACACCCAGTTTACAAAGCCAGTGTGCTACCCACTGCGCTAAGTTCGCCATTTAAAAGCCCTTGTAAAGTAATTTGTTGTTAGGATGAGACATAGTTGATACAACTCTTTTGGATATGTATAGACCTGTCCTGACTGGGCCTGCGCAGTAAGATTATACAGTGGTTAGCGAATATGTTCAGGATAAATTAGTTTTGGAAATTACTTGAAGTATAATTGTTTTGTTTTTACTTTTTTTTGTTCTTGTTAAATTTTCATTTGTTATTGAAGAATATGTAAAAAAAAGATAAAATTATCTCTAAGAAAATAGTATAATTTATCGGTTACTGAATCTGGCATATCCCAAAACAACCACTTTAGTGCTAATGTATATTTTTCGTTGAAATGAATACAAATATAGCTTGAAGTTGTAACGACTAAATCATGTGTTAAAAGTTTAAGTTTTCCTGGTGACGCAGTGATGACATAGTGAGGTAGGAGAAGTGTTCTTATGTGGGTATCTTCAAAATCGTTTGGCTTAGAAGGTCATGGTTGGGTAGGGTTAAGAAAGCGAGTGTCGACTGCCACATTAGACCTCCCACGTCGATAAGCACGTTTGTTAGAAGGGTGTCTGCTTCCTCCAATTTTGTTGTCGAATAGTTGTTTGTTCCTTGGTAGTGCTTCCAGTTTTGTTTTTTTGTCATTTAGATTCAGTTAGGAATCCTGATAATTAAAGTTTATGTTGAGGGATGGCAACAACACACCCCACGCCGAAAGAGCTAAGGCACCAGAGGATTCCGCACGCCGCGACCCTTCAACTGCATTTAGGTGAATCTACCGCTGCCTACACACCCATGTGACGTTACATACATTTTTGGCGCCCAACGTGGGGCCGCTAACGTTTCGGTGATAACACAGTTAGGCCATATCTAGACTGCTTTCTTTTTTCACGTTGCTTGGAACTTAAGTGCAGTACTGAACTTTCCAAGAGTTTTAACCATCGTTAGATGTCGCACTATCCGGTTTGTGATGAGATGTAAATACGGAGTTTGGAGTTAGTATCAGACTTGCTGACGTTGATAAGATCAGCTCATTCTTACTTCCGCAAACTTGATGCTAGAGTACTTAATTGGTCAACCATCTACGATGCCGGTTATTCTGCCTGGATACCAAGCCGAGAAGCGTGTATGGCTACGTTAGGACTCAGCTTAACTCCGAATTCTGATAGCAATTTTCAGCTGCTATCCTTGGAATTGTTCTCGCGCAAAGCAAGCTCAATTTTTTTTTTGGAGAAATCGATATTGTTTAAGCAGAGACTTTGGAATGCTGACGTATACATTTACAGAATATTGCGTATTTGTCTGAGATCGGATACCAACACTGAATGTCCCTGCGATATACTTTTCTTGTTTAGCTTAGGAAGTTTTGGTGAAACCAAATATTTTAACGGATGGTTTTCTGTCAGATATTTGGTCAAGTTGTTGCCTGGAATCTGTGCATATGCTGGATGTGCGTGCCCATGCCGAATAATTTGAACCATATAGCTGCAGTGAAATGATCTGGTTACATTTTTCTATTAAATTCAATAGCTTATTTTATAAAAAGAAAATAAAACACCTTTCGTCCTACTTATCGTGTCTTCTTGATTGTTTTGTCTTACCTCTGTCTTGTCATCAGTTCGTGTCGAACCAGGAAATTTTTTTCATGATAATGCCTGTAGAACACAGTCCCGGACAAGTTCCACCGCTAGGTTCTGTGACCAATACCCAATGCGCTATTTGTAACCAGGAGGTAAATAATACACATCCCTGTTATTTGTTGAAATACAAGCACGTCTTTCATAAGCTTTGCTTAGAAGGTTGGCTGGCAGAGCATGACACTTGCTATATTTGTATCAAAACTATTAACCAACCAGACCTTAAGTTAGTTGTCGGCAATTGCTCGCCTGGGTCCAAGAAAAGTACGACCAATACGGCCCCTACGGGTCAAAGAGTTATGACTCGAAATCTTACTAGGGCTTTAAATCAAGCTCAAGCAGCACCTTCTATCGAGACACAGGAGGCTCGCGGTTTGGACGCGAGTGCCGCAGCGTCATCCGCCCTGGACGCTAGTCAAAGCACCAACCAAGCTGAAGTCCCTCCAAGAGATACAGGTACTAGAAGGAGAGGTAGAACTACTCGAAACCGAAATTCTCGCCAAGGTAACGTGGTTGACTACACCACTTTACAAGAAATTATTGAACAAACTGTGTGTTATGGCGAACTTGAACATGAGCCTAAGTCAGAACGCTCAACCCAGTTCTAGCCCGACAAATATCCATGCTGTACCCATGCCTATCCGTGACACTCCTGCTTCGATGGCATCTTCCACGCTTAATTGAAAGACAGATGACACCATGCAAACGTGGAATTTACACTTTGATGGATCCGCGGAAGGCTTAGGAGTAGAAGAGTTTATATAAAGAGTCAAATCATTGACAGATGAAACCTTAGATAGCGACTTCACGGCTATGTGTAAGCACATGCATATATTGTTTTCTGGAAAAGCCAGAGATTGGTACTGGCGGTACCATAAGCAAGTCGATCGGATAGTTTGGTCAGATATTTGCGCTTCTCTTCGACAGCAATATAGAGATTATCGCTCCGCTTTTATGAGTAAAGATATGATTAGGTCGCCCAAGCAAAAGCCTGGGGAATCATTTTCCTCTTTTTATGATGCCGTAGCATCACTGATTGATAAGTCCAGCGTTAAAATAGACGAAGAAGAGGTTATGGAGATTTTGAAAAACAATTTGCTCCCTGAAACCCGCGAAAAGCTTTTGTATCAACCAGTACACTCAGTTGGACATTTACGGAGGTTAGTGAATATGAGTGAAAATTTAGTAAAGGAACTCAGTTGCCGCGCGGATAGCGTTACCAAACCGAGACCAGCAGTCAATCGTCGTCAAGTCTATGCCCTTGAGGACGCTTGTCATGAACCAACAGAAGATGTAGATATTGGAGGAGAGTTAGCAGCTATTCGTAGTAGCCACTCGAAAACCAAGTGTTGGAACTGTGAGGAGTTAGGTCACATTCGGGAAAACTGTTTGGCCGAACGTCGTATTTTTTGCTACGGATGTGGCACTCCGAATGTCTATAAGCCACAGTGCACAGCTTGTCTCCGAAAATTATCGGAAAATCGGTAAACGGGTGCATCCAACGCCAGCCGGATGGGCCCGAAAGCGTAAAACAGCCATTGTTGGCTACAAAACTCAATTCGATACCACCTACCTCTAACCCTGTTCCCCTTCATCGTCGATCGTATGAAGAAAGGCTTAACCACTATTTAGAAGTTAGAAATCGTATTTTTAAGGATATTCCTCTTTAATTGAGTAAGCGCGCTTTGCGCTTACGAAACTTTTATGACGATATTAAGAGAAACCAAAAACGTTAATTTTCGAAATTTTTTAGTAACCATAACTATATGCGCAGCTATGCTGAAGTTTCGTTCCTAACGTATAAAGAACTTGGTTTTTTTGGATATAGGAGCGAATATAAGCTGCATCGGTTCCTTACTTGCAACAGAAGATTTTTCTAAGATTCCTGAATTTAAACCTTTCAAATCACAAGCTAGAACCGCAGATGGCGAAGAACAGAAAATAATAGGAGTGCTTGACATTCTGATGACTCATAAAACAGTCAAAATGCCAATGAAACTGTACGTTATTGCCTCCATAAAGCAGAAACTTATCTTAGGTCATGATTTTTGGAGAACCTTCTCACTTGCACCCAAGATTATTAGTTCGCTAGATAACACCGTGGACTCAACTGGAACCATAGAAAATGTGTACCCTTTGAGTCAGCAACAAATTCAGCAGTTAGAAGTCGTTAAGGAATTGTTCCCGAATGCAACTAAAGGTTTAGGGCGTACCACATTTATCCAACATCATATTGATGTAGGAGAGGCAAAGCCTGTGAAACAGCGTTTCCACCTCGTAAGCCCGGTGGTAGAGAAGTTGCTTTACAACGAAATCGATCGTATGCTTCAACTGGATGTAATAGAACCGTCGGTAAGTGCTTTCACCCATGCGTCTCGTTGTCAAACCCAACAAAGTTCGCCTTTGCTTGGACGCCCGCAGACTTAACGAAGTCACAACGCCTATCCTTTACCTAGCATTGACGGACTCTTTTCGAGACTACCTAGCGCTAATATAATCACCTTAAAGATGCATATTGGCAAATAGAGCTCAGTCCCGAATCAAAGCCTTTGACCGCCTTTACGGTCCCGGGACGACCGCTTTATCAGTTTAAAGTAATGCCATTTGGCCTATGCAATGCCCCATCTACTATGTGTCGCCTGATGGATGAAATTATTCCACAAGATCTTCGACTTTCCGTTTTCGGGTATCTCGATGACCTTTGCATTGTGTCAGAAGACTTTTTATCACATCTCGCTGTTTTAGTTCGTTTAGCGGAGCAATTTCGCAAAGAAAATTTGACTCTTAATATTGACAAAAGCCAATTTTGTGTCACAAGCATTAACTACCTAGGTTATATCATTGGTAGTGGAGGTATTCGTAAAGACCCCACTAAAGTTTCATGCATTTTAAACTGGCCCACGCCTAAAAACCTGAAGCAAGTACGGGGATTCCTTGGAGTTTGTGGGTGGTACCGCCGCTTTATTCACAATTTTGCCGACCTCACTTACCCAATCACTGAAGTCTTATCCACAAAAAAGAATTTGTATGGACACCGGAAGCTCAACAGGCGATGGACCAATTAATACAAATTTTGACAACTGCTCCAGTTTTAAAAACCCCTGATTTTGAAAAGAAATTTTATTTGCATTGTGATGCCAGCGATTTTGGCATTGGTGTTATTCTGGTTCAATTGTCCGACGAAAACGAAGAAAAGCCGATAGCTTCTATGTCTAAGAAATTGAACCGAGCTCAACGCAACTATAGCGTCACCGAGCGTGAATGCTTAGCCGTAATACTTGCTATTGAAAAGTTCAGATGTTACTTGGAACTCCAAGAGTTCGAAGTAGTAACGGACCATTCCAGCCTGCTTTGGCTAATGCGGCATCAAAACGTTTCAGGTAGACTTGCTCGATGGATATTTCGCCTAAAGCAATTTAAATTCTCTATATCATGCCTTGTCACGGCTATGCGAAAAGGAAATATCAGAGTTACATATGAGCCCGATCATAGATCTTGAATCAGACGCTTTTCAAGACGATGCCTACCTAACACTTAAAAATAAATTTAGTGAAAACCCGGAAAAATTTCCTGATATAAAAATTGCTGATAACCTTTTGTATATTAGAACCGAACATACTTTTGGAGACGACACCGAGGATAAATCCACTTGCAAGCTATGGGTTCCAGAGAGGCTCAAAAGTGAAGCCCTAAGGCAAGCCCATGACAGCCTCATGTCTTCGCATGCAGGCATACAAAAGACAATCGAGAAGCTACGTCGTTATCTTTTCTGGCCTGGTTTATCAAAAGATGTAGATACGCGAGTACATCCGACAATGTGAGATCTGCAAGGAGAATAAAGCTCCCAATGTCACTTTACGTCCTCCCATAGCCCTCATAGCCCTACGTGTCGACCTTTCCAAAAATTGTATATTGATCTGTTAGGACCATATCCTCGCAGTAAAAATGGCCATATAGGTTTACTCATTGTCCTTGACCATTTTAGTAAGTACCACTGGCTTCAAACTCTTAAAAAGTTCACTTCCGCTGCTATACAAAAATTCCTCCTTGAAAATATATTTCATAGCTTTGGAGTTCCCGAAACCCTTGTGAGCGATAACGGGACCCAATTCAAAGCTAATGAGTTCAAAGCCTTCCTAACGCGTAAATCGTTCTTTATTAGCCGCAATTCGTTCGTATTTGAAAAAGGACCAGTCTGAATGGGATTTACATCTCTCAAGCACATCCTGTTCCTTGAGATCCGCACTTCATCAATCGCTAGGATGTTCTCCGTATCGAGCCTTATTTGGTCTGGACATGATTACTCATGGGTCCGACTACAAACTACTGAAGGGGTTATCCTTGCTTGAAGAGCCCATTGTACCCCTTTCACGATCAGACAACTTAGCGTTATTGAGAAAAGATATACAAGCAAATACGCGAAAGGCATACGACAAAAACTTGAAACAATATAATCTACGTTCAAAACACGTCTCTTATAAGTATACCGTCGCAGCTTCGCTCTCAGTAAGTTCTCGGAGAAGTTCAATGCAAAACTAGGTCCACAATTTATCAAATGAAGAATTAGGAAGAAGCTTGGCAACTGCTACTATAATCTGGAAGATTTACAGGGAAAGGAAATTGGTACTTATCACGCCAAAGACATTCGTAGCTGATTCCCGCTAATATTCCGTTTGTCAAAATATTTCAAATTATACCCTCAGTCCGTTTTAAACCTTAAACTCAGGGACGGATCTAGAAAATATTTTTGGGGGGGCCCGATCAAAATATTTCAAATTATACCCTCAGTCCGCATTCCTGCGCACAAGTATCAGTTCACGGTAAATATAAAGGTATAAGGTTTAATGTAAGTTTTCATATTTATTTCAAATCAAACTTCAACATAGTTATGAAAGTACAGCTAACTCAACAAAAAAATAAGGTACAAGAGAAAATAAATAATACTGATTTTGCAGTTGATTTTATATTTTTTAATAACAAAAATTAGTTCTTTTAAAAAAGCACCAAAAAAGCAAGATTGGAGCATTCACAAAGTAATGTCTAGTCGCCTTTTTTTCGCAAAAATATCTAGTACTTGGTCACTAGTCACTGGAATATCGCGATGAATATTAAGTAACGCCAGCCCATTGAGTCGTTCCTCTCCAGTCTTGTTACGCAAATACGTCTTCAATCTGCGTAAAGTTGAAAATGACGATTCACTTGAAGCTACTGTGACTGGAAGTGTAGCACTAATTTGAAGGAGC
>JAPVRG010248122.1:0-14858 GCA_029783565.1 Rhagoletis cerasi
AGATCGAAATTTTATATTATCATTTTGATGTTATGTCTGACGGAATTCGAATATGAGGCCACCTACAGCAGAATACATATGTAAACAAATAAAAAAATTTATAATAATAAATAAAGTAAATAAATAAACATGTAAGAAATTGAAAAAATCTTTTTTTTTTTATTGATATTTTATGTCCCAAAGTAGTTAGTTACAAGTTAGTTGACATCTAATGCAGAGGTATCCAGGACTGACTTTTTAGCGGCCATCGCCCCACAAAAGTAGTCAGCTTTTTTTCGAACAAAATATACAGTTAATAGTTACCACTAGTGTTCGCGTATACAGACTAAAGTTAGGTATAAGCTAACGTCACTCCCTGCAGGGTAGTAGCCAAACCCTGAGAGTGTTTTGCGCTACCGCATCCCACCTTTTTAAACCTTGCGTTAAGAGTTTACACTTTTTGGTCAGAAATGCAATTAGGTTAGTTTAGACGATCAGTTCTAGTTAAAGCGCTCACCCGCAAGCCGCAGAGAGCCCTTTGTGATGACCAGATGAGTATTTAATTAGACCTGTACCCGCATATCTTTAAGCCACTTTGATTTTCTGGTCAATCCTAGCTGACCCTCTACTGGAATTTCATCTAAACTTTCGAAGAAATTTGGGGCGCAGTACGTGGATCAAAGATGACCTGTAGTTGAATAGAGGTTTGTTACAATCGATCGTTCGGCCGCGGTAACTAGGTGACCTGCTCTCTCCTCAAATCTAATCTAATCTAATCTAATCTAATCTATTGGGACCCGGTAGAGATTGACTGTAAGATGACGTAGAGATTGTAGGCAGCTTCGGCATGTCAATTGCATTTATCTTATCTGGGTGTCTATAGGCCTCTCTCAGTGAATTTTGTCGGGATAGTTGTCAAGGTCAACTTGCCTAATGTGATAATCGCAATTTCTGTATTCCAGTCCGACTCTGACCAAGCAAAGTTGTCTCAGACTTATATACTTAAGTCCTAAGTTTCTATAGGTGAAATGTCTTTATCGCCGCTTGGGGTGTCGAACGCGCTTTGCTCCTGTTGTTTGCAGACTGATTAGATAGGATTTTATGTCGGCTGCATCTAGCCATATCAGCGCGCCAAAGGTGAGAATAGTTCTACATATCTACCGCTGTGAATATTATCTGCAGTCGTAGCCGTCAGTCCTTGCAAATTATATTCTGGCAGGAGTAGGGTGCATTGATCGTTTTCACTTCGCCTCTTTTGACAATTTACGATTTGCGCCATTGAGCGTTGGGAGTTTGGAAGTTCTCATAGGGCTACGTAAACAGAAAAAGTTCACTTTTGGTGGAACTAACCCCCAGACCGTACCTTTGTGACCAGCTCGTCAGGTCGTTTAGCGAAGATTTTTGTAGCTCGATTCCGGTTGAGATGAACATCCTTACGACCAGAATGGCAAGGGCATATGCAACAGCCTTAATGGCTTTCGATGTAGCGCGAAGCAGAAATTCGTTCCGCGAGATCGATGATACCCTGAGGGGTATCACGTGTAGCCGTTTTTTTCATCCTACATCGCTTGTTCAATACTTCGAACTTCATGCAAGGCTATTTCAGCCGATTTACCCTTGTAATGAGCATGCTGAGCGTTAGGTTGATTCAAATAGACCCATAGCTTGCATGAGGTTTCAAAATGTCTGTTCCACAGTGTATTTAAATTGAGTATCGAATGCGACGTTTACATTTAATGCTTGATGAAACAGGGTTTGTGGTGTACCCCGACCTTAACTGTTTTAGATCGTAGTTAAGCTCAGCGGCCGAGTCAATAGATATCTCATTCATCTGTATTCCCGGCCATAGGAACAGCCGGGCAGGGTAATCGCTTTATGAATCCGAGGTTGAGACAAGAGTAAAAAGGAGGAAAATACACTTGCGATTCGCTCGAATGGCTGTGTTGCAATGAAACAGCCAACAAACCTGCGAGGAATCGCCACTACGAAAAAACAAAAACTGAAGATCTCTTAAGGAGCAGACATTTCAAAGTTAATAGCCTTGATCACGCGTCATTGGCCTTTTTGTGATAATGCAGCAAGGATGGGCATTGCGTTCAACTCTCGGTGCGGTAGCTGTAATCTCGAAGGAAGCAGGGAAAAGTTTTAAATGACTTTTGCGAATGTCCATCACTGGCATATAAAAAAGGCATGACACACTTTCATGAATCTTAACGACTAGAGACTGACCTTAGATGCTTCGTCGTTCGCTATTCGTCAGCTTTTGCTTCATAAAAGGCCATTATCTGGAATCAGCCAACACCGACCGCATACGAAGACTTCAATCTGCCTCGTAAGACCTGTGTCAATGCGCCTTAGCTCCGTACTGGATATTACAGCACATGTAACTCGAAATATCGTCCAAATGCATTACCGACAAAAGAATATATTTCCTAGCTGATCTTAGCGACCAAGTAGAGATGCAAGTGAGTGTACGGCACTCTTTTAGCCAAATGCCTATGCCACATATGTAGTAACAGCCACATATATTCCAGCATTTCGAAATATTTTCCACACAATATTTAGCTACATGTATACATGCATATGCAACAAATTTACTTCACTACCGTTGCTGGTCTAAAGCTCACTGCTCTATATGCAAGCTACATATTGAAAAATCTGCTAAAATTTTGCAAAATTCGTTTACCTGTTTGCACTATGTTTACTTTTGCTTGCTCGCTAGCTTGCTACTGTGTGTTTGAACTGTTTTGGTGTACTGATTTAAAAACTGTGCGCTTGTTTATTTTTCTGCTCCCAAATGTATGCTACGTATGCATAGTTGCATGGCCGTTTGCCTGCCGGCAGCACACGTGTGTGGTACTATGTTTATTTTACTTCAAATGCGCCACCAACGCTCACCACCTACACCCATTTCGTTAAATTCTTGTTTTTCCAAACTGTATTGGTTTGCTGCAAGCAGCCCAAAACTCATTTCCAACGCTGCGCGAGCAGCTAGCTAGCTACAAGGCGCTTTACTTATTTGAAAAATTCAATTCAGTTTTATTTATTTATTCTGCTTTTATTTATTTTTAGTGCTAGCTAGTATATTTCCCTTAATGTTCCCTGTTGCAATTTTACTTCTGTATGGAGTTACTTTTCTTACCAGAGCTTCTGGCTGTGGTTGGTCTGCTGGCCTACTCTTTAGTCGCCCTTTTGGTGGTTTTTTTCTTCTCTTATAATTTGTTACTGCTTTGGATGCTCACCGAAAATTGCGTGCAACTATTACGCACAACAAAGTAAATCAAAACTATTTACTCAACTTCGTGTCGAGTGAAGAAAGTCTTTAGTTAAGTTCGCCGAAAAAGTCCTTTTGGTATTTTCAATTTCAGTTCGCATTGTTTTGTTTTTCTTTCTATTTTTCAAGTGGAAGTTTGCCGCAGAGTCTGGCTTAAGTTTTTTCTGGCAACTTGCAATTTTTTTTGTCAAGTGGAAGCCAACCATTTACGATCATACGACAATGCTGGGAAAATAAAAGAGGACAGCTTAACGGAAATCAGCACTGACCACAATACGCCAGTTTGGCACTTCAATACAAGGACACGCTAATGATTTTCGACCATACGAGAATGCGACGAATGCTTACTACCGACAGATGACGGTATATCCATCTCTACACTGATGGTTCAAAGATGGAGCAAAGAAACGGCACCGCATTTCACTCGTAGGACTGCAGATAAGTCAAGCCTTTCGTCTGGTCGATGTTTTTGCTTGCAGTCGAGGCTACTAAAATACTTGGTGATTAACTCAGTGAGAGGGCAGGACCAGGATGAATTTATTCAATTAAAAAAAATGTTTGTGTAGGCGCTGTGGCCAATGGTAACCATCAGTTACCACCTCTGCATGGTTGTAAGTCATCCAGAGTCCCTACGGCTTATATCTTCGCTGCTTAAAACTCCGGAAGAGTCTTTGGGGGGGGTGCCCCAAGCGGGATTGTGGAGCACCGGTTGTTTTGGGGTACGCAGCAAGCGGCAGTGTTGATCACCAGTTATTTATTGGAGAAAAAGTTGGGTAGGCGCTGTGGCCGATGGTTACTCTTATGCTGAAATACATACAGAGCCCCGAGTGCAATGATGCGTTAAGCTAGGTGTGCATGCTAACTGAGCATGTTTTGGGATGACATCGATTGACTACTTTAACAGGTTGTGCTATGCAGCGTTTGAGAAGTGCATGCGCATTAATAATTTCTTATATGAAATTTTTGCACATGCAGCTTTGCACATATTTGTGTATATGTATGTGCTTTATATCCGGTTTGATACCAATTGATTGGGGCTATAGTATACCTTTAGGCACTAGGTGGTATTAGTCGCCTAAACACCTGCAGAGAACATAGAATAACGAGGAGGTGCAAACTACTCAGTGGAACATATTTGATGAGAGTCTTAGCAGTGCTACTAGGTTTCTACAGTGATATTTTCGTTTCTACAGCGATGTTACAGCCATGTTTCTTGGTTAATTGCATGGCGACATGTTAAGATAACAGCGGCGAATAACGTCGTGGATTCATGGCATTTTGCGTTCCAAAATTTTGCACTTTCTCGTTATTCTATGTTCTCTGCACCTGGAATCAAACTTTTTCGCCAGTCTAGCATAGATATCGGAGGTGGACTTCATGAGGTGCTTCAATTTCAAAAATGGTAAATCAAATGTTTCAGCAAGTTACTGCCCTGATTATTCTTTCTCTTCCCATTGTAAATGAAGCCCCATTAGGGGAATATGCCTCCTCTTGGCTCTCACTCACAGAGGGCACTCACAGTGGACAACTATGTAAGTATGTCTTCGGGTGGACTATATGGAAATTAAACTAGCCTAACCCCTCGAAATGTGGCATCGAGACAAGTATTTCAACCTAAACCTCCACACAAACGCAACAAAAACAAGGACCACCGCGACCCAGAAGATTTCTAGTATCCCCTTAATAAGTTCCTAACCGTGGCGTTACACTATCACTATTCTCTTTAATAAATGCTAATAGTGTCTTGGTAGACGAATTCCTCAGTATTAGTCTGTGAGAGCGCAGGCGGTTATGATCGGTTAGATAACCAGTAATCCAACTTGATTTTGGCTCTATTCCAAAGATTTTTGTTTTTCCTATTCAAAAAGTTTAGCCTGTCTAAGAACCCCTGCTACCGCTGCCCAGTACTTGCTACGTTCTGAGTTTACCGATTCTGTAACCTGTAACTCAAGAGGAGGACCAAATTAGTTCGCCAAACGGCACCAGTCCTAAAAGGACAGATAAGTAATCCGCTTACCAACAGCGTCGTAGCCACCTTTTTGTTGTTTACCACAAAGAGAGACCAGAGGTGGGAAGGAGGCACACCTCCCTGTGGGCACCCTCTTATAGCTCTAGAGTTTACATACTGTTGACGATGGGCGATGCTACATATATCACGCTCACGAAGCATGGTGTCGATCTACCCGACAGTAAAGAGACCTATGCCTCTTTGGACCAACGACCTTGAAATATATTCGTAGGCAGTATTACAAAAAGCCTCTCGATGTACAAGCAGGCACAGCAACCTCCTTAAAGTCGAGAGCACTTTCGATCTTACAGACCAAACACTGTAGGGCAGAGTCCGTCGATTTCGTTTTGAAATCAACGCATATCTGAACTAGTGCCGGATATAAACCATCATCGCCTGCAGCTTTGAAATGTGCAAAGGACACAACCGCCCACCGTACCTTGTCTGCCGGCATTTCTCTCCCTGGGGAATCTATGTTCCAGAGAGATAAATGTTGACCGATCTTGTTCCAATGACTAGCCTAGAAGTGATCGCGCATTGGTTAAGGCTCTGGTTCAAATAGGCAAAAATTGAGATGGCTCGTACCTCGACCTGAAATACTGTGAACAAAATGCCCATTGCAAGCGAAAGTGGGGTGCCGGGTTCATAGACACCCTACCCTGTTTTCCATTATCTTTGATCCGTATGTGTACTAATGACCACTTAAAAGTCCATTGGTGATCTCACTGTTGAGCCAAGTTAACTGCATCTAACCGATGCAATCTTACATTTATATAAGATTGCTAGTTTTTTTTTTCAAAAAATCTTCACTAATCTCTTTCATAACTGCTTCAGTTATCCCTCCGAAAAGCTCCTAACGCTTAATACTTCAAATCACATATTCGCAGTTATTTCTACTCTTGCTAGGTGCGCAACACATTTGTCTATAACTGCAAGTGTTTAAAATAAAAGTTCATGTTGAGCACACTTCTCAACTATGCATTAACACTATTTTTACATCATTTTGATACTCGAATCGACAATAGCAGCAGAACTTTACGAGCGACACAGTGCTCCCTAGCGAACGACACATATCAGTTCGTTAGGAAAATTCGAAAAATTCGGTGATATATGAGTAGACATATAGTAGAATTATATACTACGTGGGAGTAACTATATATGTTTGTGTAAGAAGGTAGTTATGTATTTGTGTCTAAAGCAACGAACTCCCACAGCTACGACAGTTGGCGCAATTGAAAATTCGATTGATTGACAAATATCCAGCAAGCAAAAAAAAAAAGTAGAGAAAATCACAACTTGCCAACAGCGGAGAAGGACAGAAAGTAAAAGAAAAGATTGTAAATGCAAGGGAAATGCAATAGAAGTACACTACACAAAGTTGCTGCCGACTTATTTGACAAAAGTTGCAGACAGCAGAAAGGGAGTGGAGGGAGAGAAAATTTGAAAAGAATCAAAAAAAGTGTTTAGAAAAGAAATCAGTCGTCAGTACGTTGAAGCTTCTTTAATGCAACTTCCTTCCCAGAATTTGAGCTACACGCAGACATATGCAACTGCGCACACTGCCTGAGGCAGAAGCCGCAGGGTGAGTTGGCAAAGGCGCACCTGCCATCGCACTTTCCCACTCTCGTCTATGCCTTTTTAAACTCAACGCTTTGTCTGCTCTGCTCCACGGAGTACACAAATATCTTTACCAGCATTCGTCTTGCTTTATTTTTGTCACTTGCGGCGTGTTTTTTCACCTGTCACTGTTTGAGAAAATCTAGCTTTGCCTCCAGTTTCCATGGCGCGTTACAGGCGGCCGCCCGCCCACATGCTTTCAGACGACAAACAAAAAAAAAATCCAAAAAAAGTTTTAGCCGGACGGAAAAGAGTTGAAAATAAGTGCAAAAAATTGCACTTTCCAGCAATTTCACTTTTGGGGTTTCACAATGTGAAATTTACCTTTACCGCAATCGACTTTTCTTCTTTTGTTCCACACACACACACACACTGCCACACACACCACATGACAATCTGTGTGCGGTATTGTAGAAGAAAAACCAGAGGAGACCTAGAGAAATCATTGCATACTTAGAGGCAAGCAAGCAAGCAAACAAGCAGTGTGCGGTCGATCAGATGCATTGGCACACACACTCACACACACCCACATACACAGCCATGAGCGTCTTACGTGCAGTTTGCTTGTGCGTATGCAATTTTACAACCACCTCTTTACTTGAGCTCACTCACCTCAATTTTTTCCCATTATATTCTTTGCTCGTTTGATTTCCGCATCCTTTGTTCATTCTGTTTTCCCCCTCCTCTTTCATATTACACAGATTTGTTGTCATTTTACGTAGTTGTTATTATTCTTTGCTTGCTGCTTGAATACAACACTGCTTGCCACAATGCTTATGCAGGCTTGTGTGTGTGTTTTTACATTTTGCTGTGATTTGAATGCTATTTGCATACATTCAGGCGCACCGCAGGCAATATTATACGGATACCACCAACTATCAAACGATAGACGAATATGTGTTTAGGTTATGTATGGCATTGCCATTGTACGCGTATTAGTATTGTTGCTGGTTTGTGTGTGTTGCACAAATTTGCGGTTGATTCTTTCATTTTGAGAATTTGTAGTACTTGCGTGTGCAATTTGTGCATTCGGCATCACCAAAAGGAAACTAGCTGAATTAGAGAACAGTTGGTGGGTATCTGCATGCATATTAGGGTGGCCCACAAATAAATTAGGGGGAAAAAATTTAAAATGTTATGGCGCATTTACATGGTATAAATCCGTATGAACTGTTGATACGCTAGAATAGTGTGGCTATCTGCTCCAATGAGGAATTCAGTGATATGGAGCGGGATGCATATAATAAATTTATTCATATGAAAATTGATGGGGAGATAGGTACTGTTAACATACTGTAATGATACTGTAAAGCATATGAATTTATAGCAAGTTAGATTTTCATACATCTTCCTATAAGAACTTTTACAGATGTAGGGATGCCAAATGAGGTTTTCCCTGTTATGATGCGTTTTTAACGTAAATACCCCCCGATAAAGAGGAAAACGGCAACTTTTTGACTTGAGTTTACATGCCGCTGTCAACAATTTATAGTTTGAAAATTAAAAAGTAAACAAAGAGATTCAAAACAAACAAATGGTTTATTCACGAATATTTTAAAAATTTAGGCAGCACACATATCAAAAATAACAGCACTCCAATGAAACAAGATCTAACACGAACTTTTCATTATTGGAAATTACATTTTATAAAATATAAGCCTAAAATTTCAAAGCTGCAACAATTAGAAAAATTTAATTGTTTCTTGTTTACAAAAAAATATTTAAGTCAAAATTCTAGAAAACATATACATCGCTCCTACTCATTTCTTCATAGAGTTGGTGCTTCTGACTTTTACAAAATACAGACATACCAGACCGGTGTTTCCGTGTTTTGGTGGCTTTTTGTATAAAAAGTATACAAAATCCATAGGAAAAGTTGGGAGTGGCATCGCTACCATTTAAATTTTCAAACCCATGTCAATTGTTTGAATTTTGAAAAAAAAAAACGTAAACAAAAAAATTCCAAACGAGGAAATTGTTTGTACATAAACTTTTGTAAGTAAAAGAAACTTAAATATGAAAAAACAACACAAATCCACAGCGCGTTGATAAAAAGTCAAGGTGCAAAGACTTTTCACTAAGTTCAGGTCATCATTTCGTAAATTTTCAGCAAAAAAATGGTTCCATTTCTGAAGCTGGCAAAAGAGAAAATTTTTTGTTTATTATTTACAAATTGACTTGCCAAAAATGAGAGTCAGTATTATAGAAAACAAATATATCGCTCTCATTCACATCTTAAAAGAGTTGGTGTTTCTTTTATAGGAAAATTCATATGGCTTATGACCAGATTCATACCATGTAAATGCAGCTTTAATCTCTTATCCCGTAGAATTTTTCTAAATCAAAAAAATACCCGTATTTTTTTGTTAAAAAAAAATGATTTTTAAAAGTGTCTCAAAGTCTATGAAGTTTTCCATTTATTTTATATGGGGAAAACCGCTTTTTCGTAGAAATACAGGCATGTTCTGAAATTCGAAAATTTGAAATCGACTCGATTTCGATAGTTTTTTCGAATGTTTTTAACCAAAAAACTTACAAGTTTGGCGTTAAAACGATCCATTACATATGGCTGTTGCTTCTTTTACAGTTCTCAATTAAAATATTCACTAATTTAATCAGATATAATAGAAAATATTTGGCAAGTCGAACGATTTCAAATTATTCGATTTTCAGAACACGGCGGATAGTATAGAATTCTTGAAAATCAATATCTTTCGACCGGCAACCTTTGTTTCTATTCAAGAGACTACAAGGAATAATACCCAAGGGTTTATTTAACTATTTTTTATACTAACGATTCTTTATTCAAATAAATAAAAAATAGTTAATTTTTAAAAATGGTTTAATAAATAATTGAGTATTATTCTTTGAAGTTTTCTGAAGAGAAATTGACTTCAAGGATTCTATACGATTTCAACGTTTTTTTTTACCCATATAAAATACATGGAATAATGCATAGGCTTTGAAGCAGATCTGAAATCATTTTTTTTAAAAAAAGAATACGGGTACTTTATTTAGAAAAGTCCTATGAGGTGAGAGCTTGACATTTTCAACTTTTTTTTGGACCACGCTAATGCATATATGTATATTGTACATATGTAGATACATACATACATAAGTACATATATTGTAGAATGTGAATGTAAATGGTAAAGCGAAAAAATGCAAGAAAGCTTGGATAGCTTAGAGCAAGATTGATAATGCCACTGAATTTAAAAGTAAAGAAATTTATGTAAATTTAAAATGCATTATTTATACACTAGTGAATTGGTGAAACTGGTAGTTCGTTCACATGGTTTGCAGGAGTTAAATCCGCTTAGAGATAAAAAATTTTGTATAAAGAACTGGTTTGCCCGCACCCGATTTGTTGAGTGTTATGAAATTTCTACGTGTTACATTAGGCGCAGTTCATTTAAATTAAACTTAAAATACTTAAACGCAGCCAAAAATAAAAGAATTTTAATTATTAATTTTTTAGACAACTTTAAAATATTTTCAAACTAAAATCTTCTTAAACCTCTTTCGCCAGACACCCATATTGTGAAACATATCTTAATTTACCTAATTTCCTCAGTTCAAGTTGAATTTAACATTTTAAACAGTTGGCAATCCTCCCACATATAGCTTGGGAATAAAGCATTTTCAAAACCATTTCGATTGATACCCATTTTGCAATAATTCATTTAACTTATTAAATAATTTGAATTTAATTTATTTTTTAAACAGGTGCCAGCCCTCTTCAGCCTCCTCAAAAATATTCTAAATGTTCTAACTAAAGATTTCATAACACTCTTTCGTTTGAAACCCATATTTAAATATTTCATATAACTCTTGTATAATTTATTGAAATTCGACTTTTCAAACAGGTGTCAACTCTCTTAAAAATATTTTCAAACTATAAACTTTTTAAACCTCTTTCGCCTGGCACCCATATTGTGATACATATGTATGTATTACCATTGCCTGGTTCCCTTAATTCAAACCGAATTTGACTTTCTAAAAAGGTTGCCACCTCCCTCATGTAGTTTCGAAATGAAAAAATAGCTACATTGTAATAATTCATTTAACTTACTAAATAATATGAAATTAACTTTCGAAACAGATGGCAACCCACTCCAAAATATTTTAAAACTACAACCTTCTTAAACCTCTTTCGTTTAACTCCCATATTTTGATACATATTTCAAAACCAATTCGATTGATATCAATATTGTGTTAATTAATTCAACTTACTAAATAATTTGAATTCGATTTAATTTTTAAACAGGTGGCAACCCTCTTCAATACCTAAAAAAAATCCAAATGTTCAAAGTAAAGATTTCTTACTTCTTTGCTCGACACTTCAACTTTTTTTACAGTATTATTAAATTCGATTATTCGAACAGGTGGTAACCATCTCAAAATATTTTCAAACTGCAACTTTCTTAAAGGTTGTTACCGTGCTAAATGAATTCAAACCGATTGCTGCAGATATTTTAAACAAAATTTTGCTTAACTAAAAATGCTGAAATCATGTACTTACTTACATATAAATAAATGTCTTAATTTAAAAAAAATTCGCGACAAATGTAACTAAATCGAAGTTAAATCAAAATGATTCTTCTATTTCCATATTATACATACAATCGATTTTTTGAGTCGTTCCTATCATTTTTTATTTCTCCTTTTAATTCCTCTGGCATTTTGTGTGGAAAATAATTCTTAATGTTAAGGGAACAGGCTCTGACTTTTCAACCACATAGCTGGTTGCGTTGACAGCGTTTAAGGCCGCCATTTGGCCAAACAAGCGCTCAAAGTAAATCAAAGAAAACTAAAGTAAGCAATGCAAACAAAGCCAGCGTACATTGGAAATAAGGCTCTTTCTTCTGACACCCAAGAAGTGAATAATTATTTCAATTAAATAATTCCCTTGATTCAAGTCGAATTTGATTTTTTAAACAGGTGGCAACCCTGCACCATGCAGCTTAGAAATAAAGCCTTTTCAAACCCATTTCGATTGATACCCATATTGTAATAATTCATTTAACTTAATTGAATTTCATTTTTTAAGAGGTGGCAACACTTCCCATGTTATAACGTAGCTATGAATCTTATCCTCATTGAGACGAGCACGTAGGTATGAGTGTTTCCACAATAAGACCACGACAACAGAGAGCTTACTGGTAACAAAATTTAAGCAGCTTTATTTTTAACCGACTTCAAAAAAAGGAGGAGGTTATCAATTTGTCGGGATATTTTTTAAATATTTTTTTTACGTATGTGAACCATTATAATTCGATAATTCGGAAAGATGATCCCTCAAGGGTGGTCCCATAATAATTTGGTTTAGTTCCGATCATTGGATCATGAAGAAATTAACGGTTCTCCTAAATTTTTACATCAGAATTGAGGTCGGTTTTATTTTTTGATTAAGAATTACTTGCATATACATATGTACTTTATATTATTTAGATATATATTTGCATATTTTACTTATCTTTGAACTGGAATATAATTTGAAATTGTAAGACAAAACACCAGGCTGCTAAACTTAATCGTCAAATACGCAAAAATACTCATCGGAACAGAAAAAGCGAACAACACTTTCTCTATTAAAGGAATTCAGTAACATAAGAGATCTTTAGCCATGGGCTTGAACAACTTCATGGGAACCGCTGATAGGAGAACATAGGCATGATTGTAAAATTTAACCCAACAGACAAGCATTTTCTCGGTAACACAGAACGGAATTTTTGGACCCAGTCTGGTAGTCGAAGGTACAAAAAATCCCTAGCTGTGCCAGATTGAACCTTGTACAGGGTTTGAAAGGCACCTTTCTTGTTATCATTTCATACAGCCATCAGGGCCCTATCTAATACGGTGATTATCTCCAAGCAGTGCTTTAACAGTCTTCAACTCTTGGCAGCGAGATGCACGGTAACACTATGTGGCGGGATTTAAGATAACGATGTCGCCGGCGAACTAGAAAAGTCTCATCGGCTATCGTTGTGGGACCAGGACCGTTTGTCGGACTCAGTTGGTCCTCCACGAGACTTGTAATTACGAGTACAGAGTGGGTAAACTCAGAACGCAGTAAGTACTGGGGAGCGGTAGGGCGCCTTAGATTAGCTAGAATTTTTGGATAGGAAATCCTTTTAATTGTGCCACTATCAAGTTGATTACCGGTTACCTCATCGGTCATAACCCCAACAGCGCTATCAAATGCCGTCTTTGTCTTGGAGAGAAGGTGACGCCAGAGTACATTATGTGAGATTGCCCGGCATTGGCCAGGCTAAGACCACAATCGAATTCCTTTGTATTAGGAACATTTATTATGGAGGCTGATAGCATCTTGAGCCGTCAGGGTAAGGAACTTATTATAGGGATACAAAAGGTCTTCTAGGGTCGCGGTTAGTGCTACCATCGGCAGCAAATAATTTTGCATAGTAATCTATGTCTCTGTCGTATTGAAACTCTGCGAGTGGATTAAGCTAAAAATCCACACAAAGATTTTCAAAAATTGTGACTTTCGCTAAAAACATTAAAGCGCTGAAGGCCTGATGTGCACTGCTAAACCCACCGCCCCTTAGTGTCCCTAGGGGAGGTCCCTAAAGCCAACTGTAGGCTTTCAAGAAATGGGTGCTGGTATGATGCAATGTGGAGTGAGTCGGAAATTTGCTGGAGACAGAGTTTAACACCCAAATTAATAAAAAATAAAGAAGACTTTAAATGCTTTATAAATCGAAAATTTATACGAAACTGTCACTAGAGCTCTTTAAAACTATTTTATTTTTTTGAGAATAAGGCAATAAGACTTTAATGTCTTTTCAGTGCCACTGTTGCCGCTGAGGCCGGGTATACACATTCTAGAATCTTTACTGGTTGCTCCACAGCTGACGCAGTATCAGGATCTGGATCTATATCGAAGTTAATGGGAAAATCTTCACTTTTCTCTTGGAAAGCATGCCTCAGTATTTCAAGCCGAGGATTTGCAAGCCTGAAGGCCATTAACTACGTGGTGGAAAATAGGTGGAGAGGTAGGAGCTAACGTGTCTGTACTGAAGGTAAATACCTTAACAACATCATATAAAAAAGTTATTGAAAAAACCAATTTAGCTGCCGAAAACAATTTTACTTTCTTGAAACACCCTCCTAGTGAGTGTTTAAAATCGCTTGGAGCACATTGAACTTTTATTTTTGCCCATATATCCCGATTTTGTCTAGTTCGCATACATACATATTTACGTCATTTCAGGCGCATAAATCTACTTGTTAACCATTTCAGCTGCAGTACAATAAAACTTTATATAATATAACATCAAGTGACTGCTGACAACAGTTATGAGCTCTCGAGTATCATGTAAGTGCAATAATATGACACGTTTTATTAATAAGTACTGCGAAATGTTAAAAACATAAAAACATGTTAGCAATTATTTGCACAAAACAAATGAATTGAAAATTAGTTAGTTGATGACACAAAGAGTTTATGACATTTTCAAGTGCACCTCAGGCGTTATTGAAATTGCCGAATGTTAGTTAGTGCACGCAGATATGAAAACGTAAAGGGAATGCTGTAAACAAATTTATATAAAATTTCATTTCATGCTGCAACAAAGAAACATTTTGTATAATACACGGGAGAAGAAGTAAAAACAAGTGGATATTGGGGCAAAAAAATGAAAATAAAATGTGTTGTGGAATTCGAGAAAAAAAAGCTGAAAGGTTCAAATAAACAGACATTTTTGAACACCTTTGCCGTTGGGATTCTTTTGAAGTACATTATTTTCCATCATCTTATTTTATTTTTGCGAAAAATACAAACGACCGTGGTCGTACAGAGGCAAAGAAAATCTTTGTAAAAAAGATTTAGGCAGAAAAGGAGCAACCACCACAATTATAAGCTACTTATGTAGAAATAACAACAACACGTAGTACACTTTTCTGCGTCAACGAGTACATATTTCCACTAAAATTGTATTAAAATTTCTACGAGCGCTG
>JAPVRG010248126.1:0-17175 GCA_029783565.1 Rhagoletis cerasi
CCTGGGATCCGATTCTTAAAATTTTAAAACACAAACCATCTACTGAATAGTCCGAACAAAGCCTAAAAATTTGGTTTGGATAGGTGAGCCCGTTCTTGAGTTATAAAGTCACAACGAAAAATGGCATTCATTTTTATATATATAGATGTGTATGTAGAATAGGGTGGCTCAAAAATGTATGGTAGAAAAGTAAAGTCACATATTTAATGCTCTTATCCCTAGGAAAAAAATTATACCGAAAAAAATTATACCCCTGTAAATAATTGGGCATTATTCTCTGAAGTCTTTTGAAGAGAAGCAGATTCAAAAATTTTGATTTTCATGGATTCTATGCCATTTCTACGAAAAGTCTTTTTTCCCCCATACAAAATACATCGGAAATTTTGAGCGCTTTGAGCGACGTCTAAATATATTTTGATTTTAAAATAAAAAAACAGGGGTATACTTTTTTTCGGTATAGAACAATCCTAGGGGGTCAGAGCAATAAATTTCCGACTTTACTTATTTTGGACCACCCTAATGCCCATACATATATACAACACATATTAATTTGGGAAAATAAACTTGATTCGATATCAATTCTTTTTTAAGTTTGTGCGTTTTTGGAGTATTTTTATAATTCGATTTTTTTTCGGTAAACCGAAAAGATCAAGTTTTAAATCCAGTTTCTTCAGCGGTTTAAAACCTGAATAAAAAACCGCGATTAATTAAAAAACCGATTTTTCGGTAGCTGTGCCCATTCCTAATTAAAAGCTCATCACGATCTGAATGGAGCAAATTATGTTCGCCTTTTATCGATACAAATACATATATTTATGTACATAAAATGATATGCATTAAAGCGTTCGAAAATTTATGTAAAGTAAACTACACTTTTGGAAGCGTTTGGACATAAATTGATAATGTAAAGATAATTAAGAAAATTAAAGCGAGAACGAAAAATTTAAACTCTCAACTGTTTTTTACACAAAACATTTTAACAAAAATTTACGAAAAAAATCCCTTTTACCAAACAAAATTTTTTCTACCAATTTTAGTAATAATTTACCAAAGTGGTACTCCTGGTTGTAACATAAGGCCCAACATGGTTTTGTGGTCGGGCGTTCCATTTATTTTAAGACGAGAGCCCGAACCATGTTGGTTGCACTGATTATATTTTTAACAGAGAAATAAATCTTTTCTTTAATAATCCAGTTAAATAGCTTCGAAATATTCGTGAGTTTAGGTATCGTTTTTATTACCACTTTTAAAGATAGGAGAAATTTAATGTTAACAAAAGTGGCCTGATACTTTTACGCTTAAGCTTTGTAATTGGAGTAAAAAGGGCTCAATGCAAAATACCACTTTGCACATAAGAAATAGTTTGGCGAACGAATAGTAATAGTCTGCGTATAGATCGGCTAGACCGTGATAATCAAATTAACTTCCGCTAAAGTTATTTCGCTCAAAAAGACTAAACCGCTAAAGATGTAGCCAGAGTTATCACAAAGTGCTAAGCAAAAAATAAAGCTACTTTTGGTAGCAAATTTTTGAATTTCACTTCAATCACTTGTTTTCCTGTAAATTGCAATCTGGGAAATTTGGCTGATTTTTTGGCCAAAATTACTTTAGGTAAGCAAGTGGATGATTAAAAATAACATGAGATTTTTATTGATAAGCATATGATTCCACACATTTTTGTAACATAAAAGAAATCTTAGCCCTTGACGACCAAGGGATTCAAAAGGGTTACTTTTTCCCTTGTGATTTTATTAAAAAAGTTTGAATGGAGATTTCTTTAATATTTGTATGGAAGAAATAAAAATACCAACTAATTAT
The DNA here is from genome assembly GCA_029783565.1 of Rhagoletis cerasi. NCBI lineage: Eukaryota > Metazoa > Arthropoda > Insecta > Diptera > Tephritidae > Rhagoletis > Rhagoletis cerasi. Next base: position 1,819 of record JAPVRG010248126.1, read on the forward strand.
AAAAACCATTAATACCGTGACTGTTTTGAAAAGTGTTGCAAAATTATATTAATTTCAATTGAAAACCTGAAAGGTCTGCATATTTTAATTTGCCTGCTGAAAAGTTAAAAGCAGCGATCTTTGCAGCATTAAAATTGTAAGCAGCCTTTTGTCTCCTCTCTTTATTGAGTTCTCCCCCTAAAAGGATAAGTTTAAAGCCGCTTTCTCAGAAATCGCAAAAATTGCAACTTCATATTTGGAGAATAACTCACAATACTACATGTTACATTACAAAAAGCTAAAATCAGTGAACCATTTCGATTATTTAAGTTGACATGAAGATGAAAACAAATAAAAATAACAAAATTAAAGCTTCGACGTAAGTAGGAGTTATTTTCAATAAATATGAAACTTATACAGTAATGAGGAAAAAATATCACAGCTAAACGGCCAGAGACATATACTTAAGTTTGCCGTCTAGATTACGATGCCGTTTTCAGAAAATCCGTATCACATCAAAATTGTGAGATATTTAGTGTGGAAGTTGTATGAAAAAAAAATTTCAAGCTTTAACAGGGAAAAAATTTAAAAACTAACAGATTTTTTGTAATTTTTTTTGGTGTTAAAGCCTGTTCTTTTAAGAAAAAATCAAGCTACCAACGAAGAAAATCGGTGGATAAATAATAGAGTGCTGAATAGACAAATGCGCAATGATTTTTTGTATGAAATATGAGCAGGAAAGACGACATATGTATTTATTTACATGGCTTACTCGCAGTCCATGGCGTATGAGTAACATTTACCATTTATCATAGAAAAAATCAATGCGCACTTTCATTTGCTCTTCACTATTCTATTATTTATTCATCGTCCTTCTTAATTTTTCGTAAAAGAAAAGGCTTTTATGAAAATGAAAAAAATTTAAAAAACGTTATTTTTTTAGTATTTTCGTTGTTAAAGTTCGAATTTTTTTTATAAAACTTATCCACTAAATATCTAAAAAATTTTACGTGATGCTAATTTTTTGAAAACGGCACTGTAATCTAGAGCGCAAAATTAAGTTTACGTTTTTAGTCGTTTAGCTGTAATATTTCAAAACTTTAAAACTTACCTACAGTGTTTTCAAAAACTTATTGCGTTTTCTCTTCTACCGAAAAATGTTGCCCTCTCAGTTGAAAGAAAAACGCTTTTAGTTAGAGATATTAAAAGTTCTTACTTCTACCTTTATTTTCTATATTTTGGTAAATTTTTTCGAAAGTTATTAACTTAAATATGGTTGACTGAAAATAGCTAAAAAACGGAACACACTATCGATCCCAATATTTCACTTACAAGTGCGGCCTTTGACAGCGTGCCTTCATTTGTCAAAATATTATTTCCATAAACAAAGTGCAGTTTCATATGCAAGCAGGTATCTTTTATCAACTAACAAAAATAATAAAATTAATTATAAAACATGCGAAAGTTAACTTTTAGCCAGAAATTCGGCTGAATTTCCCATGGTGCATTGTAATAAATTTGCTTTGAAAATGACTCAGCAGATAGAGAGAACATTTTCAATTAACTAGTCATTCGTTGTTGTGTGCTTTCTCTGCTGTTCTGCATACAAATTAATTAGCACAACACATATGTACAAAACAATAAAATATTTATAGCCTACCCTTGCCATAGCCTCATAAACAATTTCATTCGCTTCTTTTTTTTACCAAAACCAATTAAAGTAAAATACTATCATCCAACTTATCAGCCATCGAGTAACGCAAGGGTATCAATCAGCTAAACACCAGCAAAACAAAGACAAAAAAAACAATATGTTAATGTCTTTCTATCTACATACATATACAAATGTAACCAATTAATCAAAGCAACGCCTAAAATCAAACCACAAATTATAGTAAACAATCAATACAACAAAAAGTGAAAGGCAAAATAATAAAATATGTCCATATATATACATACATACATATGTGTGTATATAAGGGTAGGAAAATTATAGTGGAATGAAAAGAGGTGGACGCAAAGAGTGATAGTGGTTACGAGTAAGGAAGGCTAGGGCCGAGCAAAGCGTAATAGAGCATGAAACCCACTCCATTGCGTGTACGAATATCTAACACGCTTGTCAAAAAATAATCACTTGCATACATTAGTTTACCCCAAAATTTACCTGCTACAACAGTCAGTGAGTGATAGTTAAGGTTATGTACATGTATGTATCACATTGTAAAATTGCGTTGCATAAATTTCATCCATACTGCAAACTTATATCTACATATTTAGGGCCGTTTTCTCAAGTATCTTTCAAAATTGTTTCTGAAAAAAAATGTGTTTATAGGGCGGATAAATTTTAAAAGCTACTTGAGAAAACGGCACTCAGGCATTTAGTTTTTATTTTGATAGCTTGTTGCTAAGTTTGCGAGCACCTTTTTATAATTCAACGTCGATGGCGGGCGTAGAATAAAAATAAAATAAAGGTGGAAGGGCTGGGCTTAGAAAACAAAAAAAAAATTTATTAAATTAAATGCCAATAATTACGAGTATTTGAATAGGCATCTGATATGAATAAACCATAAAGAAAAATCAAGTATGTTAAATTAATAAAGAACTGAGATTTTATGAATAATTCTGCATTAAAATATAAACATTACTTAGACAACACACTTCTTTTGCCTTCTATCTCTTTCTTTCTTCTGATTTTTAATATTTTTCTGACCACTGTTTTAATTTTTTTTGTTCATGCCCTTTATACGCTCATTTGTCTAGTAGACTTATTTAGGTGTTTGCAAGAAGCGTACAAGTTTATATACCTAAATGTATCCCATGATAAATTATGTGTAATTTATTAATTCGGTGGCAATATGTGAGCTATTGTTCATGTATGCGATGCTTTGTATTTAAGTAAACACGACTATCTCAGAAATGCAAGTGGAATCGAATGAAATCAGAATTGTAATTAGTATCAACTCCTTCAGTACACAGCAAAGGAATTTATTGCCTTTTCAATTTCTTAGAAGTAATTTGAAAAGTAATTTTTTTTTTAAATATAAGGAATTTTATATTGGAATTGGAATTAATTATCTGCTAATAATGTATTTTTCAACTCCTTTGAAAGGAATTTAAAATGTAATAAATTTTTTTTTTTCAATTCAGTTGAAAGGAATTGGAAGCAATTAAAGAAGTCACAAGGCAGTGTCACAAGATTGGTGCATTTGTACAGATTTGTACATTTTGTCAGTTACAGAGAGGTGTTTTCTAAAAATTTCAAGAGTTAAACTCAATAAAAAAATTTCCAATCACCAGTGTATAACTGTCAATATGTACAAATTTGTACTAATACGCCAATCGTGTGACTTCGCCTTAAGTTCGGGCGAAACCGAACATTAAATACCCGGCGCATGTTTTAAGCATCATTTTTTCATGACTCTAAAATCTAACGTTGCGTGATAAAGAGGGATCTGTTTTCCTTTTTCAAACATTTTCGACGATATGCTCAATTAGACTTAAAGAAATAATTTGGCTGTGTTTGGTAGAAATCGATGAAGCGGTTACCGAGATAAACTTAAGTATCCATAAGTGGGCAGTGTCACGTCCATTTTCCAAGAGTTCATACAAATCTTATTTCTTGTTAAGAGATTGTTGTGAGTACCAATTTCGTGTAAATTGCCGTTGCTAAATTTCGAAATATCGAAGTCTTCATATTTCTGAATTTTACCGTTATATGAAAAGTGGGCGTATTTTATCCCGATTTAAAACATTTCCAACATCTTGTTTTTTTGTGTCAAGCACAAAAATTATACCGAGTTTGGTAAAAATTGATAAAACGGTTACCGAGATACACATATGTAATCATAAGTGGACGGTGCCACGCCCAATTTCTAAAAAATTTTTACAATCGTATTTCTTGCTAAGGAATTTTTGCAAACATAAATTTTGAGTTTTTCATTTAACGCAAATTCCGTATTTCTGTAAATTACCGCTACATGGGAAGTGGGCGTGGTTAGGGTCCGATTTAAAAAATTTTCGACCTTTTTCTATGTTGGACCAAGATCAGCACCTGTGTCAAGTTTGGTTTAAATTGATAAAGCGGTTACCGAGATATATGTACATATAAATCCATAAGTGGGCGTGGCTGCGCCCATTTTTCAAAAATTTATATTAATATAAATTTTGAGTGAATAAGCTTTAGAATTTACTAAAATATTGAAATTTTTGTATTTCTGCAAACTACCGTTATATGGGAGGTAGACGTGGTTATTGTCCGATTTCGCCCATTTTCAATACCATTTTTCCTTATCCCAACAGAAGCACGCGTACCGAGTTTAGTTTAGTTGAGATATCTAAATTTTTACTCGACTTATCGGACGGACGGACGGACAGACAGACATGGCTTAATCGATTTCTCTTTTCATTCTGAGCATTTTGCTATGCATATGTCTATATCTACCTCGATTCCTTTAGGCTGTTACAAACAACCGTTATGTGAACAAAGTTGTAATACCCTTGTGCACAAGTGCGCTCGGGTATAAAAAAAATTTTTAATGAACCCCCGATACAAATGTTGACTGAATTTACGAGAAAGTGCCAAAAAATGTCGGCGTCGTTTAAAAAATTAAATTTTTTTTTTGAAATCCGAACGATTTATAAAATAATGACCCGTTTTTATTTTCTAATGGACACACATTTGTATTGGTATGTATATATATTTGTACGTATATACATAAATACTTGCTTCCAGGGCCGAAGGTTTTCCCGAATATAAATTGAGTTATTTGTTTTAGTTCGTACCTAGAAATGAGATATTTAGCGTAAACGGGGCTGAGTCAGCTGTCAAAATGCCAATATGTTATAAACGGCTGGTCAGTTGACGCGCCCTCATGCAAGCGTAATTAAGTACACATACATATGTATGTACCGGCACATATTCAGACACATATTTCACACGCCAACTTATTTTAGGCGCTAGTGAATATCACATATACAGACACATTGCAATTGCTTTTTTCCCCACATAAAACGTTAATAAAGCCAACAATATTTCATTAGTTTATATTGGTGGTTGGGAGGTGGCGCACACAAATACTCATACAGAGGTCTAACATCCCTGCAGCAAAATTTATAGGCAGTCTGGCAAAGCGCTAGCTCCACACTACACATTTCAGAACTGCCTCTGAACTACTGCAAAACGGCAGCAGAGCGGGACAGTTGAAACTTGCGGTGTGCCAGTTGCGCTGTCGTCAATGTTTCTCACATTTAGCACGTGAAAGCTGAGAAGTAAATGTACAAATCCTCACTTCTGGTACAATACGAAAATAGCTCCGCGACAAAACCTCCGGCCCTAATATCATTGGTCGCGAGTTCAAATCGAGGTGGAGGATATGGTATGTCTGGGAAGTTGGCATACGGTATGACGCAAAACGAAAGAAAAAAAAGTTCTGAGTAGCTTTCCAATAGTTCTAGAGTTCTTGAAAAGGAAAAAAAAAAGTTCAGGATATTTTGACAAAAAAAAAATTGCTTTAAAAATTGTGTATGCCAGATTCACGTAGCAAACGACATGTGGCAAAAAGGCAAATAAAAAATTATTCTAAGCAGCTTTTCAATAGTTCTAGAGCTCCTCAAAAGGAAAAAAAAGTTTTGTAAAATTACGCCGAAAAAACATTTTTTCGAAAAAGTGGAAAAAGTTAAATTTTTGAAAAAAATAAAAATTAAATCTTTTCTTAGTAGCTCTTCAATAGTTCTAGAGTTCCTCAAAAGGAAAAAAAGTTCTGCAAAATTACGCCGAAAATTTTTTTTTTCAAAAAAATGTAGGTGAAATTTTTGAAAAAAGTAAAAATTAAAACTGTTCTGAGCAGTTTTTCATAGTTCAAGAGTTCCTGAAAAGGAGAAAGAAAGATCTGCAAAATTACGCCGAAAAAAAATTTTTTTTTTTAAAAAAATGGACACTTAAATTTTTGAAAAAAAAAAAAATTAAAACTGTTCTGAGTAGCTTTTCCATAGGTCTAGAGTTCCTGAGAAAGAAAAAAAAAGTTCTGCAAAATTACGCCGAAAAAACACTTTTTTGGGAAAAGTTTTATGAGTAGCTCTTCAACAGTTCTACAGTCCCTCAGAAGGAGAAAGAAAGTTCTGCAAAATTACGCCGAAAAAACATTTTTTTTTTGAAAAAACGGAAGTATAATTTTTGAAAAAAAATAAAAGTGTTCTGAGTAACTTTTCAATAGTTTTATAACTCTAGAACTATAGAAAAGCTACTCAGAACAGTTTTTGTTTGTATTTTTGCGTCACACCGTATGCCAACTTCACAGACATGGATGTTGTGGGTTTTCAAATTTAATAAATTTCAATTCTTGTGTGCCGCTTTAAAATTGACGATAAAATTATAAAATTCATTAAAAATAAAATAAAATTATGCAGTCGGTAAAATAAAAGAAAAATATCCAAAAAAATTTTCTCATAAAAAACTTATTGTCCCATATCTGTCCGAGCTCACTAGTTCTGCAGAGCGGGGCAATTGGCACTTCGTAGGACATCGCCATGTTGAAAAAGACAGTTGAAAGCATTGCTTTAGGATAGATGGAGAACCAGTATCGTCACTTTTCAAGCTAGTTCGACGCGAGTTATGACCCAGTTGGATTTGCAGCAGGGAAAATTATCAATGTATCAGCTACAACCGATCTATTTACGTGCACATACGCGACAGAAATACATTCACAAGTGAGCACATTTGTATGTGTGTCATGCCATAACTCATGACATACCATTAGGCGCGCAACGTATTGTTTTCCTTTATTCATCCGGCTGTTACAAGCATTTTTGTGTTTTTCGTGGTCAGTCAGTTCATTTATGGTGTCACCGCGTTAGCGTCCGCGGCCGTTGGCATTTGTGTTTAGTCTCTATTATTGCTAGCAGTTTTATAATGTATTTGCCCTCTATTACACATGCATGCATGTATCGATTTTGTTGGCATGTTTTACGAAAATTATTTGTCATTGTTAGCATGTTGCCGCTCAGCCAGTCAGCCAGGCAGCTAGTTAGCTAGCCAGCGGTTAGCATACGCGTAGGCGCGATAACAATAAATTTGTGTATTGTTTTCACAAATGTTTTTTTATTTTTTTGATGCTTGTTTTTACTTGGTATTTTAGCAATAAATTCGAAACTAATTAAAAGTTATTTATGACTGTGCGTTAGTGCGCAAAGATATTAAATAAAATAATAAATTACAGCATATTTTTGGGTATTATTTAATTGAAACTCCTGTGCATTATTATTACTAAATAACTAGTATCAGCTTAATTTTTAGGGGAAAATAAATGGTAATTTAAAAGTGTATGCACAAGGTATCAAATAGGTAAAGCAGGTCAGGCGATTTTGAATGCTGCTACATATTTTTAACAGCAGGAAGCAATTATCTAATTTCACTGACTAATTTATTACATTAGTCAAATAAACTATAAAAATTTCTGACTGCCACATTGAAAGATATTAATTGAAATTTACAAAACATGATTTAGTGGAAAATATGCAATTTTTCATTACATGCCAACATACCTATTATTTATTCATACGCCCCCCACAAGCGGCTGTCGACGGTTTTCAATAATAAGTGGAGCAAAATAGATAACTGAGATGAGTCTGGCTGCTTTTAAGTTTTTTTAGAGCACCATGACGACGAAGAACAAGCTTTAACTTAAGTGGCTACGAAGACACTGTGGTTTCCAGGAACTGTCTGATGCTCAATGAGTCTGCAGCTAATTATTAGTTTAGATATTGTCGTAAGGAGCCTCGTGCTCAAAAGACAGAGCGACAGTGGATGCAGGCTGCAAAATGGGTAAGGATGAAGTAGCTCACTGTACACAGTCACAAAGAACCAGAACCATTCATTTAAGTTACTGAAACGCGAGCATTCATGATTTCCTGCTGTGTTTAAGTCTGCCGGATAGCCAAAGACATGATGACGAAATGAGAGTCTTCTAGCACCCGATGTATCCATATACACATTTATTATTATCGTTATTTTTTTGAGGCTGATAGCAAAAAACTTTCGAATACTTGTAAAAACTCACCTGACCAAGTCTGGTTTTGAAATTCAAATATTAACCCGATGTAAGTCTCCGTTTTGTAAAATTTTTGGCTATTAATATTTTAGAGCATGCTCAATGAGATGGCAAGGGTCGTGTTTAGGCGCGATTACTAACACCAAGCGCCTAAATGCATGCTTTCTTATGCTGCATGTGCAAAAATTATAATTTGATGGCAGTTTAAAGTATTCTTGGCCTAGTCTGATGCATCCTCCGGTCAATACTTCCGAAACTTTTTCCGGACTCTGCATGGCTTACAACATGGGTGGTTATAGTTGACATTGGCCACAGTGCCTAATTTTTGCTCTAATAATTATTATTTTTTTATATAAATACATGCGAACATACTGGTCTCCCCTCTCACTGAGTTGTTCATGGTCTTTCGAGCCGGATATTTGCGGCAATTGTTACATGTTTGGGCTCGATTACTAATACCAAGCGCCTAAATGCACGCTACATAATGCTGCATGTGCAACAATTTCCTTCATTATATTTATGAAATTTTTGCACATGCACTTTTCAACTGCCATGTAATACAACTTTCTTAAGTTATAATTTGATGGCAGTTAAAAGTATGCTCGGCCTAGTCTGATGCATCCTCTGGACATTGCTTCTGGGGGTTTTTGCTTGCGCTTGGCTTTCAACCATGCAGAGGTGGTAATTGATGATTACCATTGGCCACAATGCCTCCCCACTACTTTTTGGTTCAATAAATATTTTTTTTAATATAAATACATACATACATGCAAACTGATTGCTGATTTTTTGGTTTCTATATATTTTCAACTAGAACTTTATAGGTATTAAATTATTAGTCAATAAACTACAATAATCAGGGATAAAATAAAATTTTCAGTTATTCAGCTTTTCAATCATTTGCAACTTAAAAAATAAATAATTGATAATTTATTTGACAATAAAAACTAAGAGACCAGCAATTTCTACAATTTAGCTCAATAATCCATGAAAATTTCACACTACCTCAACTTCAAAGCCCAATATCTCAAGATATATCGGTGTTAGCATTTAGTGTTTCGAGATTTTTTGGAAAATTGAATTTCCTACAAGTTTCTTATTTGCAGTTTTTCTGTAGCTCTTGCTATTTAGGAGATAGGGGCCAAAAAACGAGAATTTCGTAAAAAAAAATTGGGTTTAGTGACCCGTACTAACGCGCTGGTGGCAGTTAGGGTTACCCCGCAATGGACACTTTTGTAGAGCATTCAATTCTGAAGAAACCCTATCATTAACCAAGATTATACCATAAAACACCTCTGAGCTGTAGAGTTTTAAAGAAAAAATATATCAAAGTTTACGTGTATTTTATATCGGAAATCTTTGCACGCCTTGGGCGAGTACTTAATGTTAACATTAAGGGTTCAAATTTTCCGGGAGTATTTTTTTAAGTATTTTCCACAAAATTTAGATGTACGAGTAAAAAAAAACAATAGTCGCAAAAAAAGCACCCTAATATATATATATATAGAAGTTTGCACAGTATCTGTTGAAAATTCATTAAAGCATGACAAACCGTCATTCGACAATTTAAATCCCAAGTGGCTGATAGCTACAGACTTGGGTACCCTTGAAAAAAATATTCCTTATTTTTTAGATGGTCTCTCTGGCAAACATGGATATGTACGTATATATGTATATATAAATACATGCGAACATCTTACTTTAATTAATATATTGCAGCAAGCATTTCTCGCAATATCTCTATCTCATACATAGCTGTTTTATGTACCACTTACTGTTTTCCCTCTACAGCACACCTCAACCACCTGCCACTCTCATCTCCTTCAACTTACTACTCCATTTGTTTGTTTTCTTTTTATGCACCTTTTTGTATAGCAATTAACCTCAAAAATGAGTTTCCATTAAAAATGCCCTCGAGTTTGGCAAACCGGAAAATTTACAATAACAAAAAGGGCACACCAAAAAGAAATAAATAAATAAAAAAAAGTGCTCGCAAGAAATGAAACCAAAAAAAATTGCTTTACAGACATACTGCAATACATGTGACCCTACACTCACATAGTTAAATACTACAAACATACCCAGCCAGCAAAATATACAGAAACGTATCCGAAAATCCAAACAATTTCGTATAAAAACCTGAAGCTTCATCCGTTTTCCGACTCCGTTTTCGACCGTTTTTCGGATCCTTTCCCCGAAACGCACGTATAGAAAAGTATAGAAAATGGTTGCGAAAGGGATACTCTTTCAGCTGTTTTTCTGAAATTTTCCTGACTCAATTTTTCGCCGAAAATCATTTCATTCTGAACTTTCCAGAAGCTTTTTCAGTTACTGAAAACCAAATAAAAAATTTTAGACTCGGCAATTATTTAAATTTTATCAAATACTTTTTATATAACACAGTGTGACACTCAAAAATACCTGGGAAGTGATGTTATTTTTCTTGTAGGTCTTATCGAGTAGAACGAGAATCCAATTTTGGAATTTGTCAAACACCCCCAAAATCCCGACTTAACCTTAAAAATCCGATTTTTCGTGCTTTTGCGCACTTCTTAGCCCATATCTTAGCTAATTAACAACGGATTTTCATTCTAAGAACGGTTTAAGAAAGAAGAAAGTCAAGCCTTTTGAAAGATATATAGACGTCTTAATAAAGCTGAATAAATTTACTTGTTTTTGCACAACAAACTTAAATTTTGCGCCCCTTTTTCTTCTTTTTTTGACTTTGGCGATATTTTCACACACTATTTTATAAAAACATAAAATGAGTTTTGATTAGATTCAAAGAGTACGTTTAATACCGAGTTCAACGAATGTTTCTTTTAAAAAATCGGCCAAAAAGTGACTGAGTTATTTTACTTTTTATAAGAACGAAATTTTTGCAAAAATTTGCTTCTATTGTTCCCAAGGAAATTATCACTTAATTTTTGAGTTTTTACTCAATTTTGAAGTCTTTATAAATTTCCGTTATACTAAAATGCACGTGTTGTTTATCTTTTGTTATGTTTGCTGTTAAATTGGATAAAAATCGTGGTAAAGTAAAACTAAAATGTGCGACAAGCGCAATAAGTTTTGCTACATTTGTGGCTTATTTACGGATACAAGTAATTGGCGTGATTTTAAAAATAACATTGGTATTGTAAAAATATATAACAAGATTTTCGAAAGGTTTTATAGTGCGAGTCGCTGGTACGAGCCAGAATTTATTTGTGAATATTGCTGCACAACATTAAAAAAATTTAAAGTTCAACAATCAATTACTTTGCCCTTTTCTGTGCCTATGACTTGGCATCATCAGGCATATCATAAACAAGACGATTGCTATTTTTGCAAAACAAAAGTTTCAGGTCACAATTTTAAATCGCGGAAAAACGTAAAGTATGCGAATGTTGTTACGGTTACAAAACCAAAATACTTAAATGCCCAAGTGCCTACAAAAAGTGAGTCAATTGATTCTGGTGAAACATATTTAGTAGAGGAAGAGTTCCTTCCTTGTAAATCAAAATCAACGGAAAGGCATTTGGTTTCAAATTCTGATTTCGCCGATCTCGTGCGTGATTTGCATTTATCGAAACGAGAATCTGAAGTCCGCGGTTCAAGACTAAAGCAGTGGAATTTAGTGGAAAAATATTTTCAAATAACATCGGGTAGAAAAAGCGACCGCACTTTGATACTTAGAGAAAGTTTTAAAACTGATGGCAATGACTGTGATCTAGTACATTGTGTAAATGTACCCAAATTATTTTCGGCTTTAAATTATAATTATAATGCAGATGAGTGGCGACTTTTCATTGATGGATAGTGTAAAAGTATGTACCCTACAAAAAACAAAATACATCGTGTTCCCTTAATGAAGTCTGTAATGTCACCCTTAGGTTTAAAAGCTGTGGTATTACACAATGCAAATCTCTTACCATCAGTTCCAATCGCGTATGGGGTTAACAAGAAAGAAACGTATGAAATGATGGAAAAAATTTTACGGTTGATCGACTATGCCACGCATAAATGGAAAGTCATAGCTGACTTAAAAGTGTTGACAATTTTATTTGGTATGCAAGGTGGCTACACAAAATATCCTTGCTACCTTTGTGAATGGGATAGTCGGGCATCCAATCGCTATGATCGCAAAGCATGGCCATCTCGAGAGTCACATCAGATAGGTAGGAAAAACGTTTTAAGCCTCCCATTGGTAAAATCTGAGGATGTTATCTTACCACCACTACACTTAAAGCTGGGACACATGAAACAATTTGTAAAGAAATTGGATGTTAATAGCGAAGCTTTTCTTCATCTTAAAACTGTCTTCCCAAAATTAAGTGAAGCTAAAATAAAAGCCGGTATTTATTAATTTGTTTTCATACTCACTTGTTTTTTATTTTTTTTATAATATGTGTACATAGGTATTTTCATTGGACCTCAAATTCGCAAAATTATGAGCGACGTTACCATTATGAACAAGTTAAGCTGTGTTGAGAAACGTGCATGGAAGAGTTTTGTAGCGCTATGTGATAACTTCCTTGGGAACAACAGAAGCGACGACTACATCACGGTTGTAAACGAATTTTTAAGTGCATATGGTGAAATTGGTTGCAACATGTCGATAAAAATTTATTTCTTGCATTCGCATTTGGACTTCTTCCCACATAATCTGGGCCAGTTCAGTGATGAACAAGGCGAACACTTCCACCAAGAAATGGCTACGATCGAAAAACGTTTCGAAGGAAAAAACAAAATAAATATGATGGCAGAATATTGCTGGTCAGTACAACGCGAAACTGACGATGCTGACCTAAGGAAAAAACGGTCAAAAAAGCACTTTTGATCTATATATTTTCATTTAATAATATTTATTAGTAAATTAAGATCGTTGTAAATTTTTGCAAAAATTTCGTTCTTATAAAAAGTAAAATAACTCAGTCACTTTTTGGCCGATTTTTTAAAAGAATCATTCGTTGAACTCGGTATTAAACGTACTCTTTGAATCTAATCAAAACTCATTTTGTGTTTTTATAAAATAGTGTGTGAAAATATCGCCAAAGTCAAAAAAGAAGAAAAAGGGTAGCAAAATTTAAGTTTGTTGTGCAAAAACAAGTAAATTTCTTCAGCTTTATTAAGACGTCTATATATCTTTTAAATGGTCTGACTTTCTTCTTTCTTAAACCGTTCTTAGAAAGAAAATCGGTTGTTAATTAGCTAGGATATGGGCTAAGAAGTGCGCAAAAGCACGAAAAATCGGTTTTTTAAGGTTAAGTCGAGATTTTGGGGGTGTTTGACAAATTCCAAAATTGGATTCTCGTTCTACTCGATAAGACCTACAAGGAAAATAACATCACTTACCAGGTATTTCTACTTCATTCTTTTTTGTAGCACTGTGTAATTTGAATGTGTTGCGTGTGACGGAATTTAGCTAACAAATAGTAGCACGCTCTTCTGTACACTCAGCTACTGCCGAATATTTATATACATATCAAATGTTTCAGCACAAAATGAACAAGCATAGAAATCGTTTTCAGTACGTTTTCGGACATGAAAAATGTACGAAACCCGCACAGTCGGCAAATGGTACATTTCTCTGTTGGCTGGGTATATGCCCAGTCAAAAATCTACAGGGGACTAGTTCTTCTAGAGACAACACTGGTTTTAAATAAAACAACGCTTTTCCTAAAGCTGGATTCTTCCTGTATTTAAATGTAAAGGCACCGGAATTTTTCACTCTTCTAGGGAATCACAGCAACAGCCATAGATAACAGATTTTAGTCGTTATATTTTTTTTAAATTTTTCAACAACTAAGTTAAGGCCTCATTTCCACGCCATGGCAATACTCATCGCACAACAATTGCTTTAACTACTGCTCCTAAAACTATGCCGCAAATATTTGAATTTAAGCGTTCTAATAATGAGAATTATTATAACCTACTTAGTACGTGACAATGATAAATAAAATTTCACATTCAGCGTCAAAGTTTTAGGCGCAGTAGTTACTTAAAACAATAGTCACTCATATAAGTTTTTTCATTGGCACGGGAATAGGACCATAAGTGCACTAGTTCATATTTTTCCTGCATGGCTTTTGAGCACCGAGATATATATGCCCTTCATCCACAAACACATGCACATACTGTGTATATAAAACAGCTGAATTTTGCACATTCTAAAAAAAATATATGCAGGGTGGCGCAAAATTAATCAACTAATTTTGTTTTTGAATAACTTTTTCTAAATAAAAACAAAAAATGATTTTGAGTGATGAGCACCTTTATTTGGACCTTTGCATTTTTTCTGTTAAGTCGAAAATATGATATCCGTGTTGATACACCTTTGTGCCCGTTTCATCACATTTTCCATGACTTTCCGCAAGATTTCCGGTGATAGCTGCTCACTTTCCTGTCGAATATTCTCCTTAAGAGCAACGATTGTCTGAGGCTTGTTGGCATAAACCCGCGACTTTAAGTATCCCCAAAGAAAGAAGTCTGGGATGGTTAAATTGGGCGATCTTGCTGGCCATGCCAAATCGCCAAAACGGGACATTACGCGACCAAGAAACGCTTCCTTCACAATATCCATTGTGGCCCGTGCTGTGTGTGCGGTTGCGCCGTCTTGTTGAAACCACATGTTCACCAAGCCCCGCTCATGCAATTCCGGCAGTATTGCCAATGATGGCCTCAAAAAAATACGGCCCAATCACTCCGCGGGAACGCCCCTCTACACAGTGGCTTTCAGTGAGTGCATCACACGCGAATTTTCAATGCCCCAGAAATGACGATTTTGCTTATTGATGTTACCGCTTAAATGGAAATGCGCGTCGTCGCTCATGATGATTTTCTACAACATCAGCGATCGATTATTGGTCAAGAAATCTACACAATCATTCCACGCCCTTGCGGAGTATATCGCACCATTGCTTGTCTGTTTGTATACTGCAGCTGTCTTGTTCACAAATGTCAAATATGATTGACATACGCCGCCATTTGCAAAAATTATAACATCTTCCGAAAGGGTGACTAATTTTGCGCCACCTTCTGTATACGGCATACGTTGGGGAGCTGTGCTGTATGCATTGCCTTTTTGCGGCAGAAAAAGCACTAAAATAAAGGAGTATGGAGTAAAATAGGCAACAGAGATGAGTGTGGCACAGCATTTTTATACCTTTCATGAGCATGAAATGGTATATTAACTTTGGTCCGAGCCAAAAAAATTGTAAGTACCAGAAGGAGCAGAGATAGACCCATCAATAAGTATACCGATATGATCAGGTTGACGAGTTGAGTTCATTAAGCCATGTCCGTCTGTCTGTCTGTCCGTCTGTCCGTCTGTCCGTCTGTCCGTCTGTCC
>JAPVRG010248127.1:0-11634 GCA_029783565.1 Rhagoletis cerasi
ACGCTTATATTAGTTTCACTTGTATGTTTGTTTGCTTGTTTGTTTGTAACTTTTACCTGTCCACATAAGTGGCACATCATCTGCTGCATACATTTAGGCGTGTATAGTTCTCCAAGCGGAGACAAATGCCGGAAACAGTAATTGCACCAAATAGTACATGCACGATCGATATCAAGGTTGAAGGCCTAAATTTAGTTTGTCATTAGGCGCCTTAAAACAGTTTCCGATAAAATTTTTCCGGATTTAAAAAATCGCCATGCTTGAAAGTTGCACACAAAAGCAAAAAAAAAATAGAAATAAATATAGTTTAAAAATCTAAAAAACACGTTTTTATAATAGGATAAACTAAAAAGTAGAAAATAATTTTAATGTATAAATTAATAAACAATAAATAGTATTATTGTGGAAAAAAAAGTGTGGGGCGTTTTTAAAGAACGGAAATATATAGCACCCCACGCTTTTTTTTCCACAATAATACTATTTATTGTTATATTTCATTTAGTTTAAGCGGAACAAATAGATTGAAATTGGGGAAGGGTGGAAAATCTTTGCTGTAAAGCAGGGACCGTAGGGGTTAAAATGTTTATACTAAAAATCATAACATAAAATTGGATTTCTTGTGTTCCGATCAAATTTATCCGTTATTTTGTGATTTTCATTTTTTTTTATCAAGAATTGTAAGAACAATTGTTATTTTGGATTTTTATTTTTGCAATCAAGTTTTTATCGTTATGTTTTATTTTTCGATCATTTTATAACTGTTACTTTCAGATTTCAGTACTTAGAACACAAAAGCTTTAAAACGGTCATAAGAATACATTGCCCTTACAGCTAGGATTTCTTTGGAAATTTTGTAATTTTGGGTGCATTCCAAAACGTCAAAATACAAGCATCAGTCTCTTTTGTTTCTAAACCGCGCTAGAATAATAGGTCTAACTTATGCAACCTAGTTGAGAAGTAGCATCTAACCGTGGTTGCGCACATTTGGCATTACAATCTACTGCGATTCAGAAATAAAACAGACTGATGCTTTGTATTTTGACATTTTGGAATGCACCCATTTTTGCTATGCATTTTTCCTCAAGAATCGGCTCTATGGACGTCCTGTCCAGGAAGATGGGAAAAGTTCGCTACAACGTAAGTCTTTTCGTCCATTATGCAGCATACACAAATATGTCAACAAAATTTTGTTTCATCATTTAACTGCAGTATCGTTCTTGAAAGATTATTTATCTGTAACTTTTGCATCTTGTAGATCTTCCCGGTTTCTCAATTAGTTCTACGCCCAAAAGACTCTGAGACGTCAACTTTATTTATCAGTTTTCTTCCTGAAATACTTGGATCTTACTTGAGTGTGGTCACAACTTTCTTTGGCATTTTGCGACTCCTTCTATTTACCAAAACCTTTCATTCGTTCAATAAGCAAATCGGGTTTAAAGCGTACCAGTTTTATAGAAAACCCAATAAGGTTGCCTTTGAAAAATTGTAATACATACTATTTTTCCGCAATTCAAACTCCTCTGCCATTTTAGCATTAAATAACTTTCTCATTAAAGGAAATACATTGCAGATATAAAGATAATACATATTTCAAAAGTACAATGTCCGAAAAGGCAGTCCCATGGTGGAATAAACAAGGTGATGTCACTTACTTAACCTCACTTTTTTGGTAGCCCCATTTCGGCAATGCATATAAATGTAGTAAAAAAAGGGGAAAATTTTAGAACCATTTTTACTCCTTTTGAATACTATTTTTAAAAAGTAAGTACTCAAAGAATTATTTTGCTAAAACAACTTAAAAAATAAAAAATTCTTAATAAGTTGTTTCGTCTTAAAAAAGGAACAATTATTTATTTATAATATGATTTTCATTAACTTAATTGTAAAAATATTGGTACATTCGATAGTCTCTTGAAAATTTAATTGAGCCTTATCATATTCACAGCTGTAAGTTAAAAAAAAATAACTATAGAATATAAATTATACATTTTATATATGTATTATATAAATTATTTTTAAAATCGCTATCGTATCGCAGCCTCACGCTTAGATCAATTGGTTGTTTTTTTTTAATCATTTCGATACCAAACAGTAAAGTACCCCGGGTCAAAATTATAACAAATTTTAAAAACACATTTTTTTGTTATTTACTTTTAGTGATTTTGTTACAGTTTATTCTTTAACAACAACCACGTAAATCCAAGTTTCAAACTTTGTGCAATAATTAAAAAAATTCAACAAACTTTTGTTATACTTCAAGTTTTTCAATTAGATTTCTTAGACAGATTTTAAGTATCCAGTTTTGGAGTCCATTCAGTTTTAGTATCATTACTCTTTTGTAATTTTTTTGTTGAAGATTTTTCTCGTTTTCTTCCACATAAAAAATTGTCGAACATATTTTGCATGGAAGAAAATGCATAACACCGTTTGCAAAAATGCCAAAAATTAACGGTAAGTCGTAGCTAGTTCAAACTTTCACTTCATGACACTATAATGGAATATGCTAAAACAACTAGATTCCCAAAATCTTTCTTAAAAATATAATTAAAAAGTTTGAAGTTTTTGCGAAAGATTATTGCATTTTTTAAAATATTGCATCAGGTTTGAAGGTTTGATATATGCGGTTGTTCAAGATCATATGAATTGTTCCACGCCTCTTGTTTAACTTATGTACACAGAGAAAAATATGACCTATAGAAAAAAGATGATTGTCTCAATAAAAAGTTTTTAGGCTAAAGGGTAAAACAGATGCAAAAAACGTAGAAAATTCTATACAGATTCCTTATTGATTTTATGTGTAAATTCTTATTGATTTTATTTACAATGAAATAGACAATGATTTGAAGTATGTATTTTTGCCACGTTTTCTCAACAGGTGCTGTAGCCGAATGGATGAGAGTTCGACTGCCAGCTTGTTGGTCATGGGTTCAAAACCTGTGGCACGGACAATTTTTCTTACTTATTTATTTTTTCTTATTTTTTGTTTATTTTATTTTATATAGTAGGTATATATATATTTTTTTATTTTTATCTCAAGTTTGTGTTCACGCTTTCGATGCTAGTTATTTCCAGAAATGTTGTTTAACAAACCTAATTTGAATGCGTTGGTGTTTTGTTCATTGAATTTATTCTTCTTAATTTTATGTGGTGTCTTCTTGAAGTCATCGAAAAGATTTTCTTCTTAATTTTATGTGATGTCTTCTTGAATTCATTTAAAAGCGTTTCTTCTTATTTTCATGTGATGCCTTCTTGAAATTCATATTATTGAATTGAATAGTATCGGCAAGGCGACCTAGCCGAGTAGGTAGAGCAGTAAACTGCCGTTCAATGGGTCTCGGGTTCGATGAAAGGTCAACACATATTTTTTTCATATTCTGTTTTTATATTTTTTATTAGGTAACCTTACAAAAACAAAAAGATTTCTTTTTGATTTTATTAAAAAGGTTTTCCCTCTGGAAATAACGGGAATATCTTCTTAACAAAAAACCATTGAGATATCTTATTAGTTTTGTTCTATTTAATTAGGTGCTTTTTTCTCTGTGTATGCTCATGCCTGCTAGCAGCGCTTGAAAACCGCAATTGTAGCCCACTGAAATAAGTAAGCAGTTAAACAATTTGCTACCAACATCTCTACCACCAAACAGGCCCTTACCGACCACCAATCATTAGCGTACGCGCCGGATCGATGGTACCTTCATTTATCAACCATTCGCGAATTGGATTCGATTTACCAATCACGGAAGGCACATGTCCGCACTGCGCACACAAAACTACTCGAACCGGGTATCGCCATGCCAAACATTGGAAAATGTGCATCTACATATATTTGTCGTAATAATCAAGCATTCCGGGTGATTCAGATATGAAGCCCCAATTTCAGGATCTTTGCGAAATCCTGCTTCTAGGTAATAGACTTCTGTACCGTTAATTACATCGGGTCCTATGTCTCTGCGCTTGATGCCCCGGGCGTATCGCAGCCTCGCGCTGTAGTCAATAATGACAACTTGCAAAGCCTATCGCCTACAAATCATAATTTTTGCTAAGAAATATTAAAAGCGAAAGTCAAAACAAAACGGAAACGTCAAAGACAGTGATGTCCACTCATACTTTTTGAACAAAATTCGTAAGAGGAGTGTTTCTCCTACAGCTTTTACTCAGTTTTTTGTTCAAGAGGGCATCATTTAAACCGGGCTACCGAATTTGTTAAAATTACAACGAACACTCCTCAACTGACTACACCTTATTTTTCTTCCACCATGAGGCAGTCCTTATGTCTATGACGTTGAAAAGCTCACACAGCTCCATGGTACAATAATTATAGGTATTGTCTTCCCAGAGAGTTTTGCTTCACATCGAAATTCGTGCTCCCTTATTTTTATTTTGACGCAGCTCAATGTTGATTATTTTACTTTTATTTGGCTTTGCTTTTTGTTTTCGCTCAACTTAATTTTTATAATTTTTATAAACAAAAGAAAAAACGTTTGAAATGAAGTGAGCCATACAAATTTTGAATTTATTAACTAAGCAAATGTTTTTTTTTCGGCTTTTGCAAATTAAATAAGTTCTCTGCAGGAAGGTTTGTTTAAGAAAATACGTGTACATATATGGTATATAGGGTATGGAAATATCCCTTTTCCCTAGCAGTAAACCTTTTAGTGTGGGCAACAATGATATTTTACAAATAAGGCAGATCGGAATATGCGCTCTCTGGGAAGACAATACCTGTAATTATTGTTCCATGACACAGCTCATTGTTGAACATGATTTGGTGTGTCGGCAATTTATCACACATTTCAATAAGTTCTACATATGACAGTTGAGAAGTGCGTTTACATTTCAGGTAGGTATACTACATTTTGCTAACAAGTTCATGCAATAGAGCGTAAATACATACATACACGCATATGCATGCATGTATAGAAGTTGCTAAACCTCTGCCGAGCATGATGTATACATACATACATACATACATACATATTTTTTTGTCTTATGGGGTCTCGTAGTTGGTAATAGAGCTCCCAAGATCATTTCTATCCTAAAACAAGTTAGGCGAAAATGAAGATGCGTTACAAAAAAATAAGTTTAAGCGAGTAGAGTTGTGGTCCTTGAGATCGATAGAGAGGGCTTCTTTTCATGTTACGCTACATAAGAAACATGTGAATGTGTATATGCATATGCACATACTTACATATGTATGTCCTTATAACTGCGCATTTACTTTTCTTCGGACATATGTATTTTGTGTTTCACACATGTACATACTAAACATATGTACGTAAGTATATACGTACGCTTATATAAATATCTGTACGTTTTTGTATCTACACTATCGAGTTGTCCCTAACAAGTTCATACAATGTACATACATATGTACATTTCTATATACTCACATGTGTGTATTCACACCCACACACACGTAGTTACACGCGTTTGTTCCTCCACACTTTGAACGTCCACAGACGACCTAACCGCCGCCCACAATCCAAGCGAAAACGAAGGTATATATGTACATACGAACGCGTGTACACACTTTGAAAGCATTGTTAGCGCTCAACGTTCATCGCCAACAACACCGACTACAGTAAACGCCAGTTGCTATTTGCGCGCGCTCTTCGCTCTTTGCAGTTCGGCGTCGTCATTGCCTTCATCAACGGCACCGGCCAACGTGAGCGTCAACACCCAACACCCAACATCGCAATTCGTTGCCATTGCTGTTGGTTTTGTCAACGTCCCTTTGCCGACCCTTCATTTCTCCACAACGCAGCACTCCAACGACGTTTCGCTTTTATCGATTGGTGGCAAAAACAAATCAGAATAATGAAGAAACACGCAAAAGCGCTGCAAGCGAACGAGCGTGTGCGAGCGGCCGTTCGCCGTTTCAGCACAAAAACAAGAGAAACAAAAGCGGTGACATTAGCTGCAGCAGCGTAGTTGCTGGTGATGGCCGTGTTAAGAGACAAAGAGCTCCTAGTGTTTGTAGTTGTTGGCAGTGGTGGCGGCGGTAAGAGCGACGCCGCTCGAACAGAGTACAGTGCGCCGCGCATGTTGGGGACCGCTTGGCGTGCAAGCAACAAAATCAGCCAGAGCACAACAGCAATGGCAATTACAAGCAAACCAAACGACAAAACGACCGACCGACCGAGTAACTGGTAGGCAGGCTAAAATCATCATTCCCGCGTCATACGACCGCACTGCTAACCATTTCAACGACGACGCGTCGGCGTTGACGACGAGTACGGCGGCAAAACAAAAACATGTACAGCAACGAAGGCGCAAACGATGTTTTGTGACGACCGACTGCCGACAACGGACTACAAGCAGCAACGTCACAACGTCAGTTGATTCGGCGTAACATGAAGACTCAGCTTAGGTGCATACATATGTATGTATGAATTTGCACTCGCGTATGTAGAAGTATTCATCTGCGTGTACATACGAAGGTGCGCGTTTTGTTGCTGCTGTTGCTACTGATGTTGTTTTTCCTATTGTTTTTTGCCCTCTGCTTGGTTGGTATATTTGTAAGTATATTTTGCTTATTTTCGCTCGCTATAGTTGTTTTTGCTATACTCCTTGTTGTTCTTGCTATTGGGGTTTAAGGCAGCACTGTGATTCTCCAATGTTGTTTTTACTTCTGATGTTTTTTAAAGCGCTATTGACGCTCGCCTTACCCCTTACTGCTTGGTTACGTTTTTGTTTGCCCCACAGCGCGATACGGCCGCAGCAGCAACAAAGGCTTGGCGCAGAGGAAGGAGAAGGGTAATGCAATGAGCGCAGAAACATCGATAGCGGCAGGGGCTAGGAGTATGAGGATGATGACGCTACAGCCGCAAAGTGACAGGCTACACAAAGCGGTAATGGCGGAGGGGTCGACATCAGTTGTATACATACACGCGCTTGTGTAGGCGAAGTGGTGGGACGTGCGGTATTCAATGAAAACAGCAAAACAGTGGAAAGCAGCACAATCAGGCCATAGCGCGCACACGCGGCCATACACAAGCAGCACGATGGCACGGTTTGGCGACTGCCAAACAGCGCTATCATCCAAGCAACGACAGCGCAAATACGACACTGCCCAGAGCTCACTATATGTACATCCACATATATATGTATGAATATATGTACATACGTGGGTATGGCTTAGTGGAGCCATTGACTGACTGACGACAGCAGCACAATATAGCTAAGTACAGGCACCGCCTGTAGTCAGCGTCACGCAGAGGTGAAGTGTGCGCAGAAACGTGAACGTCGGCGTGCGCGCTACGTTGATGGTATGCCGTACTATGCTGCGCTGAGCCGTGTCGAGCCAATATGAGGACTGCGGTGAAGCGAGTGCAAATAGACAGGCGAGACGAAAGAAAGCGGTGTGTAAGTATGTGTACGTGTATTTGTGGGCGCTTGTGTACATCGAATAGCATACGAGGCAACGGCGTATAGAGATTGGTATACCGAAGAAGAGGCGGCTGCATGGATGGGGCAGATTTGATATCGTAGTACAGCAGCGGACAGCAACAAGAACTACGCTCGGATCGATGGATGGATGTAAGTATGTATGGCCAAAGTGGTGATGGTGATGGCAATGAGCAGGCGGTGAGCACTCCGAATGTCGCGTTGACGTTGGCTGCAGCTACCAAAGCAGCAAGTCCAAAAACACAAAACGAACAAGAATGCCCAAAAGAGGCGAATGAGTAGCGAACGGCAAAGCGACTAAATAAAATAGGGCGCGGAAGGAGCGTAATGTAGGCACGGTCGGGCGACGACGACAACAGCGACAAGTTTTTGTGTTAAGATCGCACAATAATGCTGATAAGTGAGGATGGAAGGGTAGAAGGTAAGAGTGGCAACAAACGACGGCAACGTTCAAGCTGGACAACAGCATATAAGGTAAGCGACATCAATGTGATGGAGGATAGCAGGCGAAATGTGAAAAATAAATGAAATAAAAAGAAAAAACAACGCAGTGTATGTACAAAAACAAAGCGAAAAGCAGTAGCTGGAGACTAAAAATAACACGCATATAACGCAGCGAAACGTAGAAGATAATCACAATGGCACAGGACGGTGGAGGGGGGCTTCAAGGTCCAACAACTCGATGATAAAAGTGCATATGGACAACCATGTTGCCAAGGCAATGGTGAACATGACGTACAATGCGAGGATCTCAAACAAACCGAATGCGCCACGATGATGCCAGGACAAAAAGGTAGTCGCCTAAGCGCCCCAGCTCAAAATCCTAGAAAAATAAATGAACTTGCCTATAAAGGCATCAAATTTTGTGCCGCTGCGCGCTTTTACACTCCGGTGCGATCATACGATCTGCAACTTAAAAAGCGAGGATTGGCATCAGATCAGTAGATGGGATGGTCAGCCGGCAATAGAAAGTGAAACAAAAGGTGTGGCAAATGGAGTTCCCAATCGGGGATTGACGGACTGCTGATCATATATACATACACATACCTTCAAATATATGCACTGAAGCGGTAGTAAGGCAAACATTTACCTTTGCTAGCATTTTCAAGTGCATGGCGATTTGCTTTTGGATCTCTCATCAAGCAGACCTTATTGGTCTAAGCGTTCATTACTGCGAATCGGGCGACCAACGGCAGAGTTGTGGCATTTTCTGATGGGGACGATGGATTGCTGTTTGCACCGCAGCCAAGTGGAGACAATAACAGCTAAGCCGACACAGTGCGAAACTCCAGTGCTTAGCTGTGTGCCAGAGAATCAGCGCACTGCCCGACGTGCTTGACCAAACTTACACATACGCGTACATACATACAAACGTACGTAAGTACATACGTCGGTGGCAACAACAGCAGCAGTAGCAACAGCCATCGTCATCGCCAACGCTACAAGCATTGCCTTTGCAGTGGCAGCAGTAAAAGCTACCTAGCCTCCTTGCTCGCCTGCCTGCCTGCCGGCTGGCTGGCTGACTGTTTTCACGATGATGACGACAACGACGACTACCACGAATCTACGGTAAGTGTAATCAACAGTCGTTTGGTCGGTCGATTGGAGGGTCGCTTGGCTGGCTGGGCTACTAGCTGCCTGCTGGTTCGTCCGTCGGTCGGTCGGTCGGTCGGTCGGCCGGCAGTAGGAAGCGAAAGGCGCGCGCACACAGCAGAAGCAAAACTATATGCGCGTAAGTAATGTTTGTGTGTACGCTCATACCCATGGTAAATGCATAAACGCCGCTCGGCAGCTAGTGCTACATGGAGGGATGCGATGTGCTGACTAGCGCAATGGAGCGAGGTGGTGGTGGGATGGCGTGGCGTGACATGACGTGATGCGACGAGGCGTGGAGTGGAGCGGTGTGGTATGATGTGTGCAGAACACTAAGAGTAGAAAAGTGTAGCGCTAGCGTTGATACTGGGTGATGGGGGACGTTTGACGACGACGACGACGACGACGACGACTACAAAAGTAAAAACAACAAAAATAAAAACGACAGCAGCTACGAAGCGAAGTTTGCGCGAATCGACAGAACACAAGCGAACGTGCATACCTACATATTTTCATACATACCTACAAATTCGTTTACACATAATCATACGTTGAAATGTAAGTACGTTGCACGGCGTACACTTTATACAGCTACGCCAGCCAGCCTGCGGGCAACAGCGGGCGGCACGTGGGGAAACTGTACATGCTATCTTGCCTGGCTGCCTGCCTGCTTTATACCCTTTGCACTTCCCTGCCCCGTCTTGCGGGCCATGAATGTGGCTTTGGCTGGGCTGCCTTTGGCTGGCGCATAACCAACAGCCACGCATTAAAGGGAGCACACGTTGGTGCGCAGGCAAGCGGCAGGGGCGGTACAGCGCGCGCTGGCAGCTTCGGTCGGGCGATTTGTTAGTTGAGTTTAGTACTTGCTGTGCTGGGGTCGTCGTTTGCTTTAGCTAGCTTGGCGGTGGATCGAATAAATGGCTGTTGGCAGCACAGCGCTTGCTTGCTGGCTTACTGCTGTGTCCGTTGTTGAATGTCGTTGATGAGCGAACAAAGGAACGAGTGCATGATGGTATGGTAGCGGCGGTTGGGTGTGCTGTTGATGGCGTTTTATGTTGTGTGTTCTTGTGGAGGCGGACGCATTGTGTAGCGCGCAAAGCAAAATGTAGGCAATTGGAAGGAACGCAATAGAGATTTGACGGTGTATGCGTAGTGCATCATATGCACCGTTGTTGTTGTTCTCAATAATATTATATGTATTCTCATTTGTGTATGCTTATACAGACGTAAAAATGTATGTATACATGTATGTTTATTTGTGGTGCAACAGATATTTATGTAGGTACTCTTGTAAATGTTACCGCTCGTCTTTCACTACTTTATTACGCTTATGCACGATTACCGACCGCTTCAACTATTATATATAAATCCTGTTGCTTGTTTCGCTTTGAAACAGTGCGTAAAACGAGGTCTTTAGTGCAACGCCTACGCCGCTATTTTGCAGCAGTGCAACAGCAGCATCAACATCATCAGCAACACCACCATGAGCCTCCATATCACCACGGTCATCCAACGTCACCTGTAATACTGCGAAGGCTTTTGCTGCTGCTGTTCGTGCTAGCGCTAGTGTCGCTACCATCACCATCATCATCGACGCCAACATCATCATCATTTTCGTCATCATCGACAACAACATCCACACGACTACCGCTGCTGCCACTGTGACGACTGCCACAGCCTTAACCACAACAAATGTATTCTTGTTGTTATTGCTGTTGCTTTTTTAGGAATGCGCCGCTACTATTCCAATCGCTACTTGCCTGCGCCTGTTTACCCGCTTTCCACTTCCACCGGAATACTGCCACACTATTGTTGCTGGCGCTGGCGCTGCAGCTGCGGCCGATGGTGTGGCTGGGCTGGTGCTGGTGTTGTGGCTCTGACTCTGGCTGTTGGTGTTGCTGGCGGGCGCCTTTTTGTCGTCACACTGGCATCATCGTTGCTTTTGTACTGCATTGCGCTGTTGTTGCTCCGACTAGTTGCCTGCCTTCTGCTGTCACTGCCGCTGTCGCTGCCGCCGCCGCCGCCGCTGTTGTTTTTGTTTGTGACTTTTTTTGTGTGTTCACTGTTCACTGTGCCGTCTGTGTCTCTACTCTGCTCGTGTCTGTCGAACCGTTGCGCGGTGGTTGTACGTGCGCTCAGCTCATTCAAGTGTCCAACTTTTGTCGGAGCGGTCGCATTGGTACGGATAAATTCACACAACGTTCAGCAGCAGTCAGTCCGCTGATTGCCAAGTGCGGTACAATAAACGGGAGCCTAGTGATACATATATTTATTGAGTTTCTGTGAGTGCGTGTGTATATATGTATATATATATATGCATAGTAGTTATACAGATGCTTATGTACAATAGTATCTATACATCATATACGCGTGTGTATATGTTTATGAGCGTGATATAAAAAAAAAGACTGTATGTTTATACTTACTGGACAGATCGTTTGGAGTTCATGTGCAGCTACATATGTATAGGCACTTTATGAACGCTGTGAAAAGCGCTCCAACTGGGGATATACATATGTATACATATACATATACGTACATATGTACAGGCATGTACAGACTTTGTTGGTGTTTTTATTGTTATTGTGGTGCTGCTACAGCTGCCATCGTCGGTCACAGCAATTGCCTTTAGTG
>JAPVRG010248129.1:0-12359 GCA_029783565.1 Rhagoletis cerasi
TAAAAAATATTACAAATATGGTCTGGATATGTCTTTGCGTGAATATCTTCAAATTTCCCCTTTTTTTGATAGCACACTGTCAGACTAAAACATAACAGGTTGGAATCAAGCGCGATCGGTAGATAACATTATTAGTAGAATAATTTTAAAATGCTAAACATTTATTCCAATAAAGCAGAACAATATATGACTAATAAATGCCGCACAGGGTGGAAAATTAACTTTTTTCTGTGACAAAATTTAATATATCGAGAACGAGAACAGATAGCGAAATAATTAGAACGGTTTTTTAAAGCGAATAACGAAATTTTTGTATGAAAGAAAATGCTCAACAACGTCAGCAAAAAAAATAAAAAATCAACGGATTTTTTTACCGAATTGAAATTTGCAATTTATTATACTAAAATTGAATGGGCTTTAAAACTGCATACTGGAACTTTTTGTTCAAAATCTAATTAAAAAGTTGTAGATTTGATGAATATTTAATGAATTTTTCTTATTATTCTTCAAAGTTTGAAGTTTCGATTTACATGGTTTTAGTTGTAGAATGTGCTATGTTTTTATAAAAAATTAACGAAAAAAGCATGAAAAGCATTTTAAAAATGGAAAAAGCAATGCAAAATACTTCTGTGGACCACTGTAGATATGATTGGACGTAAAAGTAACACAGTAGAAAACACCAAAAAAAAAAGAAACTCAAAAACCTACATACGGATACAACAATTTAATTTTAAATAATTAACTAATTAAATTTGATATACAAATTATTTTGTAATAAAAAATCGTGTGGGTTAGTTTGTCTATAAAGCAGCTTTTACCTCGATTATTACGTCGGAATCGGTAGACCGAAGTTAATTTTTTTGGCATACACACGTTTGAAAGGGATCACACTTTTGCTTAAAAGTACTTTATTATTTAATATTAACTAATTTTATAAAAAAACTGCGTTGTTTCCTTTAAAAAAATCTTACAAAAATAATATAATCACTACACGGAAGAGGGTTCTGCGCGAAAATAGTGCAGCGGGGATAGTCGGAATTCTACTGAGAAGGGTTACGAAGGCCACCTACTCGAAACAAGGTTCTGTGCGCAATTACTGCGCCTTATAATACTTAAAACAAGCGAAACGCAAGTAAGAAGTGTGATTTTCGGCCATTCTTGTAGGGGCTCCCTAGGGATTCATAAGGGGCCTAGAAGGTCGGGAGTTGAATTTTTGTAAATGGCAGTTCATGCCCTTTCTAAATTAAGGAGTTCAAGTTTTAACGCCCACTTTTCCTCAGCCCACGGCCCCTTTAACCGACGGCCACATAGGAAAGTTTCCTCAATTATTTTTGCCGTTTTTTACTTATAACTTTTTCAGCATTAAAAGAATATGAATCACGCAAGAAATTATTGTTTTCTTAATTGATTTCGAACAATTTGATGTATTATTTATTTTTGTACGTGCAATTTAAAATTTTAATTTTTTTTAACATTGAATGACACGGTTCCGGAGATTTGGCCATATACCAATTTAATGCATTAAGGTAGCAAACCAATAAATAAAGTTAGTTCAATGCGTTAAAATTTTCATACCGATAAACATGAAAATGCATTTATTAATTAACACTTACGAGCATTACAACAAAAAAGAAAACAATCAATCATCATGTTGATGAGTTGAAGAGGAAAGTGAAGCAAGCAGCTTCCTTTACATGCATACATATGTAACTAAAAATACTGCTACCAAGAAGATGCATAAGAAGCTACAAGCAAACGTGTGACCGAATGTTGTAACAAATGAAAGTAAAAAAAGGGAATAGATATGTTGCCACTGTTTGTGGTTACGCTAGCCGATGACGTGTGCTTTTATGTAATTGTTCATTTCGAATGTTGGCTTTTACCATTTCACACACTTCATTTGTTGACTCAAGACAACAAGTATACTAAGTGACTGCCATAGAGGCGGCAAAGAAAAAAAGCGAAAATTGAAATGTAATAATGTTTCTTTGAATAGTTGACAGAGGTGTTAACACGAATAACAATTTAACCTCAAAGCGTATACATAAATGGCAGCTAACCACAAAATTTGTTGAGTGCAGTAAACGTATGAAGTAGTATAAGACGAAATCCGAAAAACTAATTGCAGCACTTAGCGGCTTACAGCAGTGCCTAATCGTAATAATTTAAACCCTCAAACCAAAACATAGTTTACATGAAATCACTTTATAGTTCCACTAAAATAATGAGTGCCCGAAAAAGTTTTTCCTCGAATTTTAAACTTCTTTATTTACCGGTTTTATGGTTTCACTTAACCGCACACTCACCTACTGCTGCCTTCCCTGCATCGGAAACGTCACGTATTTCGCGCACCAGCGCCTTTGTTGCACCTGTTGCCTCAGCATCGTCATCACCAAATAAGCTTTCACTTATATCGTCTTTTATCCAACTCCATACAGTACGTACTATACCCCAAACGCTGAATGTTGCAGTTGTGTCATCATCTTTTTCGGCTGCCCCCAAAGCTGTTTCACTTTTCGATGGTTTACCAGCCTCCGTATCTGCTTCTTCTTCATCAGCATCATCATCACCATCATCCGCATGTTCCACATCTTCGGTATTTGTTGCATCCTCATCTGTACTTGCATTGGCATAAGTATCCAGTTCTGTATCACCTTCTTTTGCTGCCTTTGTTTCAGCATTTGCATCAGCTGTTGGCGCAGTTGGCATTGCAGCCACTTTTGCTGACTCCATTGTAGGCACTTCAATTGCACTTATCAGCTCCGCATTACTCGAATTTGTACTGCTCGCGGTTGAATTGTTAACAATTGTTGTTATTTTCGCCGCGTGTGCTTGAGCGTGCAAGCAGAGCACAAATGCAATTAAAAGCACCGCTAATGGCACACTCTTCGGAAGATTTAAGCGAAACTGAAAAAAGTAAAAAACAAAAAATTATACTTATTTAATTTAAAATTTACTTTAGGAATAAGTGAAGAAATGTTAAGCTTTAAATATGTAAACAAAATCTGGTACTTTTATATCTACCTACATAAATATGTAAGGATATATGTCCATGTAAACAAGTTCGCCAACTCAAACAATTCATAACAAAACAAAAGACTTAAGCAGCGAACTTGGCAGAATGTTTCTCCCGAAGCCTAATAGAAAAAGTTACATTCTTTGTCTAGAAATTAATTATTTAAGTTGAGTGAATTTAATTAAAAGTTCAAACGGAAATGTCATTTTCAGTATTAGAGCATTCAGTAAAGAAACCTTTTAACGAGCTCCCCAATTGAGTATTTTTATCTCCATTTTTTTCTTGTAGGAAAGCTAAAAACATACCATCTTCCAAAGAACACTCTTGTTTTCAGTTTGTAATTTCGAGTCAATAACAAACGGTATTAGTCCGACAACTTTCTAAATATCTCTCTTTCTTCGGAACTAAGATCATTGCGCCACAATCAAAAATAATGACTTTAGACTTTCATCATTTATTTCTCTTGGTTTACCAAAGCTAGGTTTGGCAAATCCAAGAAAATATGAATAGAAGCTCCAGATGTTTCATTCAAGTCCCCGTAGGATACACCAGTATTCGTGGTTGTGGATGGAATGGAATGGAGTTGTGGGTGGCCGGAAAAACCAAAAACAAATTTTTCCAAGAACTCAGGCAGTATTGCCCATTGTACTTAATGCCAAGAGACAGGATTTAGAGGAAAGGGATATGTGGGTGGGGGTGGGACTTCATTGTTTCTCTGCAAACTTACCAGACTTCTTTATGAATTTTAGCAGTTTGTTGAGGTCGTCTATTCTCAGTACATCCGACCCAAAAATGTACCATCTGAGACTGGCGAAGGCCACACAGCGGAAGAGAAAATGCTCTGTACTATCCTCGTCCTCCAAACACGATGTACACAGTGGCCATATGTTGTCCCCATGGATTGTGCCCAGTAATAAGTCCTACCAGGTCTCGTAGATCACTCCTTCTTTGTCTGAGAAGAAATTTTGCTACCAATCTGTCAGGCCTTTTCAGGAAACACTTGGTAGTAGTAGTAGTAGTGTCCTAGCACCCACACAAGTTCAAGTTCATTCCATCGTATAACGGAGTTCAACCCCAACTTATAGTCTGCCCCTTTAAGTATTGCAAAGACTACCGCTACCAAACACCACAAGAGAGGTGAGAGCACCCCGCCTTGAGGGCATCCTCTCCCAACCTCTGCTATGGTACAAGGGCTAGCTTCATCCCCAACGGTCAGCAAACTCCTAGATAACATGAAGTGAATCCACCTTATGATGGTTTCGTCCACACCATGTCTTCTGGCCGAAGAGCACATGGAATTAAAAGTAGCGTTGTCAAACGCCCCCTCAATATCAGCAAAGACTACCATTGTGTACTCACCTGCTTCCAGCCCAACCTCGATCTTTGTTACGAGGTCATGTAGAGCTGATTAACAGGAATTTCCGCTTTGGTATGCATGTTGATGAACATTAAGGGGACTATTCACCAAAACCCTTCATCTAATGTTACTTCTCGACCGTGCGCTCCAGTCTTTTCAGTATGAAGGATGTCAGGCTGATTGGCCTGAAGCTTTTTGCCAGCGCATAGTCATCCTTTCCTGGTTTGGGAATGAAGACTACCCCGACTTTTCTCCAAAGAGTGGCAACATGGCCAAATGCCAGACAGGCCCTAAAGACCCTTATTAAAGCCCCTACATAATCTGTCAGACTAAAGCCATTGGTGGTTCCCGGTAGGAGGCAAAAGAGAAGCTAATTCGAATCAACACGCTAAAGTTCTCACTAGTTCATCTCATCTTCGGTCCGGAAGATAAATTTCTGGAGTCCCACCTTAAGACAGCGTCTTCCAGAGGAACTCACACCAGTAAATTCGCGCACAATCAACTCATTGAGTGTTGTAAGGCTGAATTCTGCTTTTCGATGAATTTCTAGATCCATCGGCAAAATCTCAGGTAGTATACGGCTTGCTGATGATGAGTCGAACTTAGAACAAAATGTTCTAGATGAGAATGACAATGGATCGAAATTTCAACTTATGCACCTCTATAAGAATTGATGCGTAAGCCGTAATATGATACATTCGAAAACGTTGTGGTGATACTTGGTTTTTCCCACAAACTATTTAAGTAGTACTATTTCGACAACTGTGAAAGTATGGTTGATTTGGAATGATACTTGGTGAGCATATTGTTCAGTTATGTGAAATAATTTGCTGCGAAATTCGCGTTGATCGTAGAATCTCTAATCAATGTAAGTGTTTGGAAAGATAAAAAAGAGACAGCAGGAGGATCAAGTGCAGACTTTTGCAGATTTTCTTTCATTGACGGACTTTTCTGTCTAACTTATGCTTTATCGCTCACTCATTTACTCGGCATGATTCTCCAAAGAGAAGCCATCGATTTGGCAAAAGCATCAACACTGATAAATACGCTAATTATATTATTAAAAAATCGAAGAAAAAATGCTGATGAACATTTTCAACTGATTTGTAAATATGCAAAAAAACATACAGAAGAAACAGAAGTCCGCGATTAAAAAACTGGAACATATAACCCTCAAAAAAAGTGAAAATTATGGAGTAAAAACTTGCGAAGATTCACATAAGGTCTTGTTCTACCGTCCTTTGTTAGACTCAATTAGTGAATACCTGAAAACTCGCTTTTGGATTTCTTCCAACTGGCTTTGTTGGGTTCATTACCCATTGTATGGTCTCCTAAGGCCGAATGTTTGAACCAAATACTTGGTGGCCTTGTTAAACGTTGGGCTTAAGTGTAATTTTTAAGTTTTGAAATAGTTTCCTCCCCTAGGGCTTAGGCCCTGTGTTGTGATGGAACTTTTTTATTTGCAATGGATTTAGCCTAGTATTGCAATCAATAAAAGCGCACCAGACTAGTTCATGCTATCGATATCACAGCAGAAGAGCTTCATTTTGCCGAACAAGTCGCCTCTTTTTCCACCAGCACTACATGTATCGCACACCTAGATCTGAAGAGAGCTAACTCAAAAATCAGATCTGGACATATAAATGCTTATGGATCGTTCAAAAATAGGTATAGGAGTAATTTTCTAGTTAGAGAATGTAATCATGCAGAAATAAAATGCAATAATTGGAGATAAATCCTGTAAAAAATAGTTAGCTCTCTTAAGATCTAGATGTGCGATATGATATTCCGACCAATTCCTTTCCTCTCAAGTT
This sequence comes from Rhagoletis cerasi, assembly GCA_029783565.1. Lineage (NCBI taxonomy): Eukaryota > Metazoa > Arthropoda > Insecta > Diptera > Tephritidae > Rhagoletis > Rhagoletis cerasi. The sequence continues at coordinate 6,188 of JAPVRG010248129.1, forward strand.
TTTAGCGCCCTATCAGCAGTTCTCTCGATATTCTACCAATTTTTGTGACTGATCGATTATTTTCTTAATAAAAGTGCAGTAGCTGTCTTCACGGGTAGTCAGGCAGCTAAATATTAAAGCACTTGACTGTGATTAATATAAATCAAGGATAGTCATAGAATACAGACATACTCTAAATGAGCTCAAAAGAAGCCATATTATAAGGACTATATCAAAGTGATAAATCAGAAAACTGCATCGCTGATAAACTGGCAAAAAATGTACTTTATTCTCTATTATCAGTGCCGCTCCCAAAAAATATACTCCGCTATCATAATACAATTAACTTTATTGCATGTTCGAACAGAAGGTAGTGTGCAGAGTCCAGGTGTAGATTAGCAGGATATATCCGGTCTAAATTAGATAAAACAACATCCAATTAACTTTTTAGACTGCTGTGACTGCTGTTTTGATAAGTAGATGGCTTTACTACAGGTTACTGCTTGATTTGAGCCCACGCCAACAAAATGAGTTTTACAGAGAAATTACCTCAGTCACTATTTATATCCTTTTACATTTAGCCATTACTGCAACCTTAAGACTCAGAGAGGCTGGTTCCCTGACTCACGGCACATCCGGCCACTCTTCAGTTTTAGGTCCGTTACCTGCAAGTGCTGACTACTGCATACCTTCAAATACCTTCATCATCAAAAAATCACAAAATTACCATACCACACCAATTTGACAGGATTGGAACACCAGGCCTTACCACATACGCAGCGCTATAAACATAAATACAGATGGCTCCACATTTGACGGAAAGTCCGGAGGAGGAGGAGTATTCACCGTAGCAACACCTTTTCGGCTTCCTGATACAGTAGTGTATACCAGGCAGAGGTGCTGGCTATACAGGGTGCCGCTTGGCATCTGGTAAGAAAATCCAAGGAGATAAGAAAGGTATGTGTTTATTTTTTCTGACAGTCAAGAAGCCCTGAAGTCTCTAGATTCTTGCGCAGACAACACAAGATCCTTCACTGAATGCCGCAGACCTCTAAACGAGGTGGCCCAGACTTGTGGAATACGGCTCATAGGGGTGCCTAGACATCGATATATCGAGGGTAACTACAAAGCCGATGAAATGGACAGGAATAGTATGACCACCCCATCCTTCCGGTAAAGGATACGGTAGGTATTCCAATGTCCACTTTTAAACTACACGTCAGGAACAGCACCATGCCAGCAGCAAACGAACGCTGGGGAAATCTCCCTTCTGTGAAACCGCGAAGTTCACGTGGCCCTTTTACGACGCACGTCTGTACTCTTGAGACTAAAACGGAACGAGGTATCCATTCTTACACGAATTCTTACAGGACACTGTCTAATTGGCGTATACGCTTGGAGATTGGGAGTGAATGCATCGGACTATTGTCATAGATGTTTATGCGAAGAAGAGGAAAGTGTTTTTATTATTTTTTTTAGGGGAGGGAGCATCGAAATAATAACCCTATCAGTGTGAGACTTTAATCCAATAAAACTCCTACCGTCTATATACCAATCCCCCCGGTACCACTGTTAAGTATTTCGTCGCGTTCTTGTTATTGCGCTGCCTGTCTCCTTTTTGTAGCACTAAGGAAAGTGTACAGTACATTATCTGCACTTAGCAGAAGACGACTACATACGATAGGAAAACCATCTTTTCAACACCTTGCGGAAATACCGAAAATCAGCATAAGAGCTTGATCAAAGTTTATTACGTTAATATCGTAAGGAAACGAAGATTGTATTTGGCACCACAGCGGGACTATCTTTTAGCCCAAGTGTGGAGGTAATCACTCTCCAACCTGACCTAAGCTAACCTATGTTCCTGCACCGAATTGGCAACGGCCTTCCGATATTCCTTCCCCTACTACTTTCTTGAGTGTCTGACTGAACTAAGTACAACTACCATCGATGATTTCTTGTCCTTGGTTTTACTTCTACTTTTTTACTTATGGAAAAAGAAACCTTGTAAAAAGCCTTACTCGCGTTATTAAAATGGGCGGCCCAACGCTGGTTGGGAGCAGCCACGATAACTTACCCAGCTACTAAGATTTGTATGTACAGCGTTCCACGAGGAGACCGCCTGCTTATTTTCAGCGGAAATTCTCCTCAAAACAACCAACGAAATTACTCATAAGCTTTCGGGTCCCTGAGCTTATTTTTCTAAGTTTAATCAGCTCTGTTATTATCTTTTCATATAGAAAGACAAACTCTTTACAAACCTTATTTAGATAATTTCAACATTTTAGTACTGGATTGAAATCAGTGCTGGCTGAAATCCAATAAACCGATAGTCAACTACTGAACCTTTTCCAAGGCCATTCATTTTTGGGTGTTATTGTATACTAGCATCACAACAAGACTACGTGCTTCGGAGTAGTGAATGATGTGCTGTCACAAAAGTAAGCCAAAACTATAATGTCCACTGCTCGAAGACCGCCAGTAAAGGATACGATATTTATCGCAGCGATATCTTGGAGACAGAACCTGCATTCGACTGATGGCTGTTTTTTGTGCAGTAGTCAAATTACAATTTATAAAATCATCACACAAAAATCAGATGATAATGTGTCAGTACCCATATGCTGACCATACTATTTGACTGAAGTCTTGCAAGAAACTTTTCACTAGCAAACAAAACCTTCCAATGGTATTAATTATGTATAAACATGGGCGAGTGCAAAATAAAGACAACAACCAATTTAAGTAAATCCCAAAAGGGTCGTTAAGCATCAGATTAGCGCCTTTGAATATACATAGGTGCTTTTGAGCTTGGAAATAGAAAGCAGCCAGTTAGTCTTTGCACAGCGTTATAGCATTTGTGTAAACTTTGTGTGCGAATTCGATGGCGTATTCGCAGATGTTATGAACTTAAGTAAAGAATAAACCAATGCAACAAATTTCACCGGAAATACATATTTACTTACTCGAACAAAGCGAATCAGTGGCTGCTCTAAATATGCCAACAATTTAGGCACACATGAATTTCAAGCTTGAGAGAAATTCCAAACGAAATTGAAACTTAAAACGAAACTGAGATTTTTGCAAGAAATGGGAATTATAACATCTCCACGTATGGGTATATGTATTTCCTTATTTGCATACAATTTACCTAACTCTAGTTTAAAGAAAGTGAAATGACACAACAACTGCTACAGTGGCGAACGTATGCCGAAAAATCAAGATTTTACGCTTCACAAACTTACGTAATAATGCAAAGTTGTTGTAGGTTCGCATTAAATTTAGTCATCGTCAAAAATACCACTGAAAACCGCAAGTAAATAAAGTATTTAAAATTGAGTTTAAAAGCTTGCTGTTGCAGCGATATTTCGGTTTACCTTTTAAAATTTAGCCAATGGAAAGTTATGTAGTAATTAAAGATGTTTGCACTACGAAAAATAAGTAATTTTAGGTTTTAAAAAATTTCTTGGTTTCACTTATGTACATATCATAATAAATTTTCCATAATTATGTCAGCAGCTGTATTCTATTTTGGTTAGCAAAGAATAATTCTCAGGCAATCAATTTGTTTCTTTTTTCATAATTTATTTAATTGCCACATTCAAGTCTGCATATTATCCGTAGGTGCATAATTTTTTAAATAACAGTCAGTTTTCTATTATACTGTCTTAAAATACTTACGACAGCACTCTTTCCACATGCTTTAAAAACATATTTGCCCGAGTTTGTCAAATTTATAACTCATTTTTTGTTAATTCACACAAAGTACGTTTGGTAAATGAAATTGGCGAAATTCTTTACATAGATTTACTACGCTTTCTCCATGCTTTCTATTCATGTCGCACATTCCCGTCATCAGCTATTCATGTCAACACCAAGTCACTTCGCCCACATATAGGCACGTCTAATTAAATTTAACAACCGCAACGGTGAAATATCGCAAATTGGTTACTGGCCAAGTTGGTTAAACAAAAGCAGCGTAAACGTCTTATTTAAAATATCAAACTGAATGAAATGATTAATGAATACAGGGCACTAAGAACAAGACACAAACAAATGTCCACATGTTGATTTTATTTTAATATTCACAATGTTTTTCAATTAAAAATTTTTTCATATTTTTTTTTATCAAAATATTGTTCATGCTTTAACCAACACCTCATAAATCCAAGTCTCAAACTTTTCATAGAATTTAGAAAAAATAATGAAATTTTCATCAAAATTTCGAGCTTTTCAATCCAGTGCAAAAATCTGTCAGCAAAAAAAATTATTAAAAATCAACACGATTTTTTAACCAGGACTAAAATTATATTTGCTATAAAACTGCATACACAAAAATGTTCTAAAAATTCACCCACACAATTCTCTTGGCCCAGTATTATCCCTGCAGGCAGTGACGTTAGCTTATACCTAACTTTAGTCTGTTTACGCGAATACTAATGCTAACTATTAACTGTATATTTTTTTCGAAAAAAGCTAACTACTTTTGTGGGGCGATGGCCTCAAAAAAGTCAGTCCTGGATACCTCTGCATTAGATGCCAACTAACTTGTAACTAACTACTTGTGGACAGAAAATATCAATAAGAAAAAAAACTTTTTTAAATGTTTACCGGTTTATTTATTTACTTTATTTATTATTACAATTTTTTTATTTGTTTACATATGTATTCTGCTGTAGGTGGTCCCATATTCGAATTCCGTCAGACATAACATCAAAATGATTATATAAAATTTCGATCTTCTTTTTATTTGTCCTGAATTCGAAAAAGTATCTGTGAAGTGCAGGAAATATGTGTTTTCAAAGTATTTTTTGTATGAGGATATTTAAATAGAAACTTGTTTAAAGAAAGTAAACTTCTGATTATGGCTGCATGACTGCTGCATGACTTTACAACTCATTTTAAGTTGGTTTTGTCGTAGCTAATTAAAAGTGAGGTATTTATCGAAATCTCGCAAAAAATCTAACTAAAAGTTGGTAATTTTTAACAATTGATAAATTTTCACTGCAGGGATCTTACTGTCTCGCCACTCTACTCGTTAGATGTGGTCAAGGCATAAGTTATTGTATTGTCGTCATAACTTAAGATGTGCACCAAATTTCAGATCAATAGGTCAACAGGAGGGAGGGAGAATTTCAATTACTACTAGATTTGACACAATCAAAGGTTAAAACGACCCACTCGAATGAGAAATAGTGTTTTATAATGTTATACAGAAGTATGCGGCACTAAATATTGCTACAGGCTCTTGAAGACAAGATTAATGGTGAATGTAGTTTTATATGAGATTTATCTAATAATTTAGATCAACTTGAGACCAAATTAGGAAAACTTCAATGCACTGTAAAAAAATTGTGACGTTTATGGACAAAACGGCAGTCGCACAGTGTAGTCTTAAGAAGAAGACCTATGTTTTTAATACAAATAAGTATGTATGCATGCCCAACACGCCTGATCAGAGCTGCTTTTATAAACTTTAGTAAGGTGAATGAACTTAGCCGAAATTCACTGAAGACCCCCTTATGCCTTCACCAAATTAAAAGGGTCTAACTGGCATTTGCCTTGGAGATAAATTTCGATTTCTTCCCTGATCCCCAGTTTAGCCCATCATATCTTAAAAATACGATATTTATTAGTTTCTTTAGTAAAGCCCAGAAATCGTTTCTATATTTATTTAAGAAATCTTTTGTCTGTCTTACAAAATCCCAGATCTATCATTTGTCACTCAAAACATCAAAGTGGACATGGTGGAGATGAAGTGACTGAAGCCAACTACTGAAAATCCTCGGTGGTCTAACTTTTTTGTTAATTTTTATATTTAACAGATGAACCTAAAGCGATGTTCTGCATGTAAATCTGAACACCAATATGTACGTAGGTACTTCTATTGTAGCTTCTCTGATGGATCACTTTAAACAATTCTTTTTTTTTACTACGAAAGTAAAAAATTTCTCGTTGCTTGAGTGCAGAATTTACCGCAGTATGAGTTCTTCGAATGAGGAAAAGGCTTTTGCCTATATTAATGATTACTTTGGTATCTAATTTACATTGTTATTGTTTTTGCGAAAACTAATTTCACACACTATTAAAGTTTTTAGTCTAATATTTTTCGCATATTTAACTGTAATTAGAAACTTAACATAGTTTAAATTGCTTGGCTTCAACGCGCAATCCACAGCAAACTATATTAGCT
>JAPVRG010248133.1:0-23733 GCA_029783565.1 Rhagoletis cerasi
ACTGTCGGAAAATTCAGCCTCCACGACGAAACGTCCGATAACGGACTGAGGCTGGTCGACTTCGCCGGGGCCCGAAACATGGTAGTATGCAGTACTAGGTTCAAGCATAAAAAGATCCATCAATTTACGGTCTTTCAATCGGAAGTCTTTGCAATATTGAAAGTGGCAGACTGGATAATTGGCGAAAGGTGGCGCGGACATAAAATCAGGATCTGTAGTGACAGCCAGGCTGCTCTAAAGGCCCTGGAAACCGCTCGCACCTCTTCAAAAATAATTCAGGAATGTAAGTTGGGGCTGAATTCCGTTGCAAAATGGAATGAGCTTGAACCTGTGTGGGTGCCGGGACACTACGGAGTTCAAGGTTACGAACTGGCTGATGAATTGGCGAACTGCGGTTCTCTGGAGCGCCCAATTGGACCGGAGCCAATTTTAGGGCCAAGCATAGCGCGAACGATCGGGTGCATCAAGGATCTCATAAACAAAACTCATGAGAACCGTTGGTGCACTATTGACACCTGCAAAATAACCAAGTGTTTCCTGAAAAGGCCTAACAGAGTGGTAGCAAAATTTCTTCTCAGACAAAGAAGAAGTGACCTACGAGCCCTGGTAGGACTTATTACGGGGCACAATCCATGGGGAAAACATATAGTCACCATAGGCATTATCGACGATCCACTGTGTACATGAGCCCGCATTTCTGCAAACTCTGCAGAAAATCTACAAAGTTTTTTACAGTGCGTAAAATCCTGAAAAATACCCTTGACAATCAAATCGACACTCACCATCTCATCGGCTATTTTGAAGCCAATTTTGACAATGCGAAGAAAAGCTTTTCCTATGACGCCATTTACAAAGTTGGAGGTCACGCAAGGCTAAACCGGCTTTGCAGAACGACGTTAAGTATATCTTTAAGCTCCGTGGAAGTTAGGGAGGACCTGTCCGGCGAATTTGATGTTATTCTTTTTTGTGTTCATTAAAAAACCAGCGTCTCCGCTAGCTAGGCATTATCGTGCGGGTGGTTAGGTAAGCCCTGTATTTCCCGGCGGTGGAAAAGGAAGAAGAAACACCAGTTGGAGAGACCACGACAGTCGGGTTTACGTAATTGGAACGACCCAGATTCAGCTGGCCAAGGACTGTCACTCCCGCATCATTCCTCAAAAACTCTTTGGAAAATTTGTATACGGTTACAACAACAACAACAATCAGTTGAAGGGATACTTGGCATCACTTGGAATCACTGGATGCCGGCTGCAAGCAAGAAGATGAAACGATTCGCAAGCTAGCTAGAAGTAAGCTAAAAAACTTTAGCGGCAAAACCGACAATTAAAGAGCAAAACAACTTATCTACATACAATCAGCGACCAAAGAAAAAACAAAGATTTTCTTTTTGTTGGCTAAGTAAGGCGATTCTTAGTCCGTCTGGATTTTTTATGTCCGAGTGTGGCGTCTGGATCACTGATTTGTTTCCGTGACTGTATTTTGATTATCTCTTCATCAAAAAACTCTTAGCTTGCTCCACGTCTTAGCCAGATCGGAACACTTTCTACTCGTCTCTGTGGTTGCGACGAAAATCGCCGGTTGGCACATCTGCTGTTCATCTCGTCGATGACACTCGTTTTAACTTATATTTGTGAGACGTTAGATATATGAATAGAATTCGCCACAGATATTTCTGAACTTTTTCTCGTTGGCCAAGAAGTTGCCAGGTATGTGCCTGTGTCCAGGGACCCATGCTTAATTTTAGGACCATTGGGTCCTCCTGCACTTGATAGCTACTTTGGATATTTTGCCGTTGTGACCCAATATTAATTTATGCTTCTGTTCGGTTAAGTTCAATAATCATATGCGCTTACCTTCATGACTACAAGGATATTCGAATCAAGGCTTCGTTTTTGAACATATGCTCTCAGCTGCATACAAACGTATGTATATACGAGTACGTTCATATGCGAAAATGTACTTGTCACGCCCACTTTTTCCGCAAGAATTTAGCCTTGCACATAAACAGCTGATCGCCACAATTTGAATGTTACGAAATTCGAAAAAAATTGCAAACGAATGAATGCTCATCTCTGCTGTGCTCAACGCGAGAATGGTAATGGAAAGATGAGATATGAAAGCAAGAGGTAAGAAAAGAGAGTGGAAGAAGAGGAAATCAGTGCATCGGTGATACTGCGCTGGGCAGGAGTAAGGGCAGTAACAGAGCATTTGCATTGCACTACTTTTTGGTGAGGTTCGGGTAAGGAGAGGAGAGGAGAGCGAAGAGGATTTGGTTCGCAACAACTGTGCGATTGCTCTTTGTTCTCTATTCCCTGCTCTCATTTCACACATATTTCGCAATTGAAGGCTTTCCTTTATATATTTCCTCTTGCAGCATGTCTCTCTCTTCTCCGCTTTTGTTTTTGTCTCTCCTTTTTCGAACAGCTGATTTGACAGCTGTCAAAAGACATGACTGTCAGATTTTATATGACAAATTGCTGGAAGAGCGCAAGGCAAGTGCTGCAAAAACAAAAAAACAAATCCAGCGACTGCGCAGTAACGGTACTAAGTGGACTGACGTGCCTACAACTATGTGTTCGATGTGTACATGAATAACCGTTAGCCGTGCTGGTGCAACAAAAATTAGTTGGCAGTTGGATTTTGTGCTCTCTTGCGCACTCTCTCTCTCTCTCGCTTTGATTTGACAGCATTAACATTCAATTTGTTGCTTTTGCCGACTGCTGCGACCGTGGATATAAGAAGACTGCTAACGATTTCCTGCCCAAATCAGTATTAAGCGAACTGTGAGCTCACATGGAAGTCAGATTGAATCTTTTGATGTAAAGTTGACGAAAAGTTTTTTGAGAAAAAAAAATTATTTTGCTAGCTTCCAAATGCAAAGTAAAACCAACAACAACCGGTTAGAGACCAACAACTAAGCTAAGCTGGCAGCCAGCAGCAGTGAAATACAACAATAGCAGCAGCAGCAACAACAACAACAACAAGAAACCTTATTCAATGCAAAATTTCAGCAGATCAAGGATTGTACGCTTAAAAGTGTGCTACGTTTGAGCGAAGAAAAAAATCGAATCAACTTCAGAGTTGAAGTTTGTGTGAAGACTTGAGTGCAAAGTGGAAGTGATTTTTCCAAAATCGAATTTGTGCAGATTTTTTTCGCAAGAAAAACTTTTCTATCTTTCGCTGGGTTGAAAAAATTTGTTTGAAGCGTGGTAAAGTGAAGTAGTCAGTCAGCAGAGGAGCAGCGACGTGCAAGAAAAATCAATATCCGTCTAAAGTTTATTTCGGTTTCAGCGTAAGAAAACCAAAAATAACAAAAACAACAACAGCAACTACCACAAATCGTGAAATAAATTAACAAAAACAAAAAACTCAAAAGAATTTTCGATTTAAATTAGAAAATACACCCAAAGAAACTCCATACACGCACCAGACACTACCCAAGGACTTTAGTCACGCCAAAGAGAAAAAAAATCGTATAAGAATACCAAGAACAAAAAAAAAATTAATTTTAGCCAAATTAACGCTGATTTCCTTACTAGCTAATTTGCTTACATAAATACCAACTTAAACAAAAGACAAAAAAAAAATTTTATACAAAGCGACTGTGAATACTGTATATGTGTATGCGCATATGTTCATATATGCATGTGTGTGCTTTTGTGTAAGGTTATGTTCTAACAATGCTTAGTCGCATGAAAATACACATCCAATAAGCCAGCAGCAGCATATAATTTGCAAAAGCAAAAAAAAAAAACAAAAAAGGTAATAATAAAAAATTACTATCAAACATTTTTTGCTCTAATTGAAAGACAAATTTCAGCATAAATTTATTATAAAATAAAAATAAAAATTTTATTTGAAAAAAATAAATCAGCGTCCATCGCTAATGTCCATTTATTCGGTGTTTAGTGCAAAGTGGCATACCTAAAAATTAAATATTGAATACTAAAAAAAAATATCCAAAATTTGTGCAGCTCGAAATTCCAAAAAAAAAATAAAATTCCAGAAATTTTGAAAATTTGCTAATTTTTTGCATTAAATATTTGCGAAATTATATAAGCCAAGTCGCATAACCAAATTTGCAAATCGAGTAAAATAAAAAGGAAAAAAGCTAAAAGCTGAAAGAAAAATTCTAAAAGCAAAAAGCAAAGACGGAAAACTAAAATACTTACGTACGCATAGTTGACTGTATGCTTCTTCTTCTCCATCCATAAATTAGTTAAAAGCAAAAACTTAAGCTTAAGTGTCGTTACTAAGAGGCTGTAAAGCATCAACGGCGATTATTTCAGCAAAAGCGAAAGCGGAAATCGAAAATAAAGGTAAATAATTATATTGAAAATATTAGATTCTTTGAATCTTTGAAAAATCGTTATTTTTTTGATTTTTATTTTTTCGATCAAAAATAATCGTTAAATTTGGATTTTTATTTTTTCTGCCAAATTTAAACGTTAATTTCTGATTTTTATTTTTTCGATTAAAAATAATCGCTAAATTTGGATTTTTATTTTTTCGGTCAAAAATAAATCGTTATTTTGGATTTAAATTTTTTTGATAAATTTTAACCGTTATATCGAAGATTGATTTATTATGGCCGATTAACATCTTTTATGGTCTAAAAAATTAAATCTGAAAATAACGGTTATAATATGATCGAAAAAGTAAAAATCAGAAATAACAATTATTTTTTGATCGAAAAATAAAAATCATAAAATAACGATTGGAATCATAAAATAACAATATCACGAAAAATAAAAATCACGAGAAAACGATTAAATCTGATCGAAAAAATATAAATCAAATTTTAAAGGTTAAATTATGAATTTTATTAAAAAGATCATAACCGTTACGGTTCCTGGAAAATATTGTTATGAAATGGTATTTCAAGCTAGGGAATAGGAGTCTTTTATGGCCATAAAAAGTTGTTGAGTAGAAGGAAAAGTTGTTAAATTCGAAGGGAATTGGAGTCTTTTAGCTAAAAGATGCTTTGGTCTGTCGATTTTTTAGACTCGATTTATTTAAGGACAGAAAAAAACCTTTTCTAGTGTCACAAAAAAAAATAATCCTTATCTTTCAGCCTCCCTAGAGAGATAAAAATAATTATTCATGCTTGCTTAATCCATATTAGAATTGGTTAATTACCAAAGAGAATAAGTCAGACTTTTTTCGATATGAAAATTTTGATTTTAACGGAAAAATGCTGGTTTATTCCCTTTGCTAATTATTCGAATAATTTCTAACTCGAAAAACTTAATTAAATTAGATTAGGTTCGGTAGCAGTCCTTAGCGCGACTCACCGAATATCCTTTTTTGATACCGCGATGGGCTCTTTACAGTCATCCCCAATCCCTCAAAAACTACTAGCTTCTCCGCAAAAAAGGGGAACCTTTTTTTCTGAGCTCATCCAGAACGCTAAAGACGTAACTACATTTGCTATGCGTTTAGGCAACGACAGAAAATGTTTCCTCCTCATCCTAGGGGCTTTAGTCGCCAGGTTCCTAGAGAAAATGTAAATATCACGACAAGAAATTATATCGCACCGCATCCGTGATGTTGCCTCTGAGATAGCAATCACTACCGTCTGAAAAGCACTACAGTATTCAAGAAGACGGACGATGAAAGTTATGTATACCTAACTCCTCTTTCCCGTGCACCGTGCAAAGTTTACATTTCTACCTTGAATGGAGTCGGCTCCCACGACAGTCGGGTCTACGTAACCGGAACGACCCAGGACTGTCACACCCGTATCCTTACCAAAACCTCTTTGGGGAATTTGTATGCGGTTATAACATAAACAACAACAACTGTAGGAAATTCTGTAAGGTCCGTGAGAGCTTAAGTTTTTAGTAGTCGTGGCACATGATTAGTCAGGGTTGCTAGATGTTTAACTGTTCCATAGTAGAGGTGATTACATTTAATGTTAAAAGTAAAGTTGAGAAAAGCCCAATCCTTTCTTAGATACTACGTGTTGGACAGCCGGCAGCTTCGTACCGACTGTTGCTCTTATATGGGTGTCAAATATGTGCTCCAGTGACTTCTGCAAGAAGGACGAGAGGCTTATCGGCCTCTTATTCTTAAATCAATCTCGGTGCTGTGCCACCTTCAGTGACACTTAAACCAAAACTGGGTTGTCTCTCCAAACGAAAATTGACTAAGGATGACGGAAATTCGTTCCAAAATACATCATCTTTGATCTTTCCTTTTTCGTCAGACTAGAATTTCATATTGAGCCACCACCAGACACTTTTAAAATTTAATGCTCTCCCTCCCGATGAGATAACATTATCAGTTCTATATGAAAGTCTAATTAATTTCTGCTTAATTTGATAAAAATGTACTTTTTTTATTCTAAATAGTTCTTTATGCGCCTTTTATAGTATGAATCAACTTATTAGTGTCGCAAAATAAAAAATTATGATATACTTAGGACGAGTTTTTCAATGGCTGGTTAACACTAGTTAGCTGCAGATTAAACATCATTATCGACGTTATCGACTCCATAAGATAAAACAACGATGACGATAACGTCGATAACGATGTTTAACCTGCAGTTAGTGTTAACCAGGCATTGAAAAACCGGCCCTTAAACAGATGGTCTCAACTTTCCTAAAAGCCTAGGGATACAAGAATGTTAATAGAGGCTGGCACTAATCTCATGAAAGCCTTACGAAAAGGCCACTCTAATGTAGCTGCCATGAATACTTCGGTGGTAATCTGTTGCAGCGGAGTGGGCAATAAAAATTCCGGACAGGGTGTCAGCGAATTTCCATCTCAGACAGACAAGGAGAGAGCTAAAAGGCCTCATAGAACTGATCACGGGACACGATCTATGTTGCAGCTGTCAGGTCCTCGCCAGGCTGAGATTGTTTATTTTTGGGTCAGAAGTATTGAGAATTACATTTTCTTTCCCTCGACAAACTATGCACTAATATTCATCCAAGAGCCTGGTAAGTTTGCAAAGGCGTCCACGCCCACTTTTTTCCTTTACCATTTACTCGTATCCCTACTCTAAACCTCACTGCATTTAAAATCGATCTTGAGTCTTGTGGCCTATCAAAAGTGCCTTCCACCTGCTGGGGGAACTAGACAAGAGGGGCACTGGTGTGATATCCTAGATGACTGTGAATTTATGGTTACATGCAGTTTTCTGGATTCCCTAATTTATGATATGTATTCCCTAATGATCAATGGAGTCCTCCAATGTTGGAGTCGCCAAAGGTTACTTTTGTAAAACAAAATTTCCATCAGGCCGAGGTAGCTACTATTAAGGAAACTGACGATGGGCTGCTTAACTGAGGCTTTCGTAGACTCCTACCCTGTTACCTGAAAGGGAATCAGAGGTTCGGACTGACTTATGATTTGGTAGCGTCAGAACAAATTTTCTAAACACAATTCGAATTAAACGTGTACAAATGTATACATATTGGTATCAGGCCACAGGGGCATTGTAGAAAACTGTAAGCCGGTTGAGTTGGCTAGGAAAGGTACACTTAAGTCAGTCTCACTCTGACTCGATGATGAGGTAAAATAATCTCAGCCTTTTCTTACTATTTTTTAGTACATGTTTTAGTACTAAGTTTTCGTACTTATGTCCAGTGTGAGTAGGTACATGCTAATCAGCTCTGACAGCTACATGTTTAAAATATTTAGTACAAGTAATCTGAGTTTTTTTATTCTTGGTTTTAGTGAATTTTTAGTACAGCGGCTTTGATGTCGTCTTGGTTTGAAAATTCTTCTTTAAGTCTTATTTAAATATTATAAGAAGCATTGCTGTTATCCATCTTCTTCTTCTTTCTTCTGTTCTTTTTTATACACATTGCCTGGTACTTAATGATTTAGTACTTAAAGCGCAATATAAGTTTTAAGAATCCTATGATTACAGTAGGACACTGCATTTAATTTTAGTACTACAATGTTGTTCTAATTTTAAGTTTAGAGCGTTTTCGAATACTTTCTTAGTACATATTTCGCTGTACTAAAACTGTAAATTGTATGTAAAAAGATAGCAACCTACATTAAGTAAAATAATATAGAATGCCTTACTTTTGAAAATTATTTTTTGTACTAAAAACTTAACAGACTTTGTAAAAATCTTGCAGGATTTCACTAACTTTAGTACCGAATGCATTCTATGTATGAAAAAGCAGTTCAGTTCGAAGAGAACATGGCGGAAAATACTAAAGCGAGTACTAAAAATTTTCAAGTTAAAAAAAACAGCTGACAAAAAAATTATGATTTTGAAGCGCCTAGTACGTGTAGTCGATTTTTTAAAGCTTCTTATACAATTTCAACTGCCAACTTCATTCGTTACCCTTTCCACTCCATGCACTGCGGTCGAATTATCGAATTTTCCAAATTTTTGCTGGCCTACTAACAACTTCTTCAGCTTCTGTTTGCTTTCTACTAATCACCACTTCGCAAACGCTTTTCTCTGTGCTTGCGCTCTCCATTCGACTATATACATACATATGTATTTTCAGAACCAGAAGGTTTAGCATACCTACGTACATACGCATGTATGTATGTATGTAAGTATTGTGCACATTTGCCCACAGACATAATTACCTACCGTTGGCATTTACTGGAAAAATCGAAGATTGGAACCCACTTTTCAAGCCGACCAACCGAGCGACCGACTGCTGAATGTACGATAACTCACGTTGATTTTTCTACTTACTACACACATACATATGTACATGCATACAGCCAAATACATTGTAGTTATAGCAGCTGGGATTGCTTTTGGTGGTTGTCATCTGTGTCGCCGCTTAACCTAATGCGGCTTTTGCCATAACCTTCCTCATCTTCAGTTGCCGCATTAAGCTCGTGCACTACCGTACACACACACACATACACACAACAGGCTGACAAAGCTACGTAGAGGCTTCGGTCAAGTACCAGTTCGTGTTCGTCTGCACACGTTTTTATATTTCTCTCTCTTTCGCGCTCTATCTTTCCTATATAAATATTATCTTATTCGCTATTATGCTTTAACATTTATTCGTTTGTTTGTTCGTTCTACGGGTCACAAGCTGCCTGTTTTTTTACCGTTACCTCACTTCACTGTTAACATAC
The DNA here is from genome assembly GCA_029783565.1 of Rhagoletis cerasi. Lineage (NCBI taxonomy): Eukaryota > Metazoa > Arthropoda > Insecta > Diptera > Tephritidae > Rhagoletis > Rhagoletis cerasi. The sequence goes on from JAPVRG010248133.1 coordinate 9,073, forward strand.
ACACCTATGTATACATTCTCGTATTTCCACATGCTCAGGCACTCCTCAGCTGTTCGTTAGTGTGCGTGCTACATTCGCCCTCCAACCGATCAGCTGTTTCAACGACCGGCTGTGAAGCCACCCCTTTAAAGCGATTATTGTTGCTGTTGGTTTTAGCTGGAAAATCAATAGCGCACATGCCCTTTCCTTCCGTCTTCTAGTGCCTCTGTATTTTCTTACTTTCTTCTGTAGCTTCGCTCTCTCGCGCTCTCGCATTCGCGCCGTCAACAGCCGTTATAATCAGATGGTCATTCAGACACAGCGCTTTTCAAACTGTTATGCAATTTGACATGCGGAAACAGCTGATTTGCAACCAGCAGGTGTGTGTGTGAAGAGCAAGTGGCAGATGAAGGAGAGCAGAATAGTGTAAAATGAGAGCGATACAATTTAAAAATGTGGATGAGTGCTGCATCTAGCTAAAAGCAGGAGAGTGAGAGCAAAGTTTTTATGGTTTTTTTTTATTTGAGTTACGCAAACTTCTTTCTACTTTAGTTGATAGGAATACAAGGAGTTTTGACGGCTTTTCGAAAATATGTAATAAGGAACTGTCTTAAAAAATAGGACGAGCGGAAATTCTCGAACGTTTACCGGGCGAAAAGTGACGTACCGAACTAACGCGCCCCAGCTCTTTCTCATATCCGAAATATTAATACAATTTTGAAATGATTCGAAGACATATTTTTAAATCCTTGAGTAAAAGGCAGTTAAAGAAAACAGCTTTTCTAATAGCGGTCGCCACTCGGAAGGCAATGGCAAACTGCCTTGAAAAAGCTTCTCATAAAAATACAGTCGGCGTTCGGAGTCGGAGTAAAACTGTAGGTCCCTCCTCTTTGTTTGACAACATCAAGGCGCACGCCACAAATCGGAGGAGAAGCTCGGCCAAACACTGACATATTGTGTAAACGTGCCACCGTACCATATGAAGTTCGAACTATAAGTAGACTTTTAGTAGACATCGGACAGAAAGTCAAAGTTTTTAATGAATCTAAGAAAAGCTTTGGGCGCCACTTTTTTGACGTCGTCCAGCTTCCCAAACTACGGAAACCTCAAATATCTTGGTTAAGTTCTTAATAGCGCTAGATATGAGCAAAGGAGGAGTTGCACAGATTCCTTGGCTCAGGACAGTATGAAGTGGAAATTCATTGCGGGGAGCGTTTTATTTTTTTTTATTTAATTTTTTTTTATTTTTTATTTTTTTTCCATAACAGACGCCCGCTTACAGGCACACCTACTGGCCAGCAGTTGTTGTTTACTTCAGTGAGCCGTAAAAACGCGCAAGTCGAGGAGGTCCCCAAAATATCCCTATTTTTCAGCCCTGACTCCATATGATTTCATAACCATAATATTTGGTCTAATACACATTTGTGGTGCTTAATAAGAAGCGTTTTAACTTTTGGGTTGCACACGATCTTTTACTTCTAAACTACTTGTCTTTCTACCTTGAAACTACTTGTCCTTGTGTAAAGTCATCGATCTCAGTTCGTAGATTTTTTAGAGGATACATACATATGTACATACAATATTCTATGTACTATTTTGTTTCCGTAAATGTGTTTTTAACCTGGTACCCAACAAAAGTTTTTTTTTCAAAGGTCTCAGCGATTGTACGTTAAAAATATTTTGATCATGGGGACAATAACACGTCGTATAACTTACAATGTTGCTTACAAAATTATCCCTTTTTACAGCTAAATTAACTTCTATTTACCTGAAATTCAATCAATAAAAAAGGACTGTTACTTTAGAAATACTATTTTATTTTATTGCGAAAGAAGGAGAAAAATGCTCGAAGAAAACCAGACTTTCCAGTTTTTTAACCTGGCGGGTTCCGCGCTAAAAAACTTTTTGATATTTTGGACTGTTACATTACATAAAAAAAAACCAGCATTAACACCGATAATAATGTCAGTCTTGAAATCCAACGGAGAATCACTCTTGCCAACAAGTGCTACTTTGGACTGAGTAGGCAATTCAGAAATAAAGTCCTCTCTCGTCGAACGAAAATCACGCTCTATAAGTCACTCACCATGCTTGTGAATAAGAGAAGCAAGTATAAAGTAAAAAGATTTCGGCCCTTAAATATTAAATAAAAAATTTTAATTAAGCAAATTTCTTATGATTAAGAGGAGAACATTTATGTTGTCCAATATCTTAGAATATGTATGACCCAGATATAAACCAAAATCTGCGAAATCTTAGAAAATAATTATTTTCCTTTGGGAAGACCAAGAGAAGAAGGACCTGTAAACAGGTGGCGTGAATGATTGGCGTAGTTTTGCAAAGGTCACCTTCAGCTTGTCTGAACTGCTGACTCGGCCCGGTAATTTTTGCCATCAGTGCAGACAAGTATGTATGATTTTGCCCTCGTAGCCTTCTCTTTTCCATAACTAAGATTATCCCGGAAGCAGAAACGGTAGTGTAGCAATATCCCAACAGTTCAACCCTTTCACTTTTTGTTTGTGGTTATTACTGACTTCGAGCTATGCCTTGTGATTTGCGAATGCGAAGAACCTCATACGTAGTCCTTCTTAAGACTGAGTAATTGGCATTTTCGGCCAGTGTTTCTCAGTGTTCACGACTGACACGTCATCTATAAAGCCCATAAAGATTGACTCTTCTGGGATGGAAGGACGGAGGATTTCTTCATGCATAATAATCCACAGCAAAATAGATTCTTGTTGTACACCGGCCGTTAATGCCTGGTCCTTATACCCTTCATCGTTGCGGCATCTAATTTCTAAGGCTCGTAGTGCGTGGTATCCAATAGATGTATAGCCCACTATTTGATGATAACTTTTCTACGGCTTATCTGACAGTTTTATATTGTTCTGAACCGCAGCAGGTCATGACGACAATGAATGAAGGGGCCCATTATATATCTGCCAAGTCCATACAAAACCATACACATTTCCCTAATCTTAGTAGATAGAATGGGCTCTCAAGCTGAACCTTTCAGATACAAATACCTCCGGTGTTTGGGAACTTGACGACGAAACACCGACATATGAGGGCGGTCCCAGAAGTACCCGACCCGACAAAGAAAGCAATAAAATAATTTAAAATAGTTTTTGTTTTACAATGTAGTCTCCTTTTAGCTCGATACACTTTTTTCAACGATTTTCAATAGCTTCGATACTTTCTTTATAATAGCAACCGTCACGCTCCTCATAATATTTACGAACCGCAGACTGTACCTCTTCATTGTTGGCAAATCTTTTACCACCGAACCGCATATTATTGTTTCAGATGGACAAACATTAACACGAAGTCAAGGACGATACGAAGATGAGTCCAAAGACGAATACGAACATGCGAGGGTGAACATGAAGACGAATAGGACGAAGAATACGAGCATGAAGATAAATACGAACACAAGGGAGAGCCCCCGAAGACGAAGACCAATGCAGAAAATATTACAAAGACGAACACAAAGACAAATACGAAGAGAAACCCGTAGGGGAATGCAGAGACGAACACTTAGACGAATACGATTACAGATACCATTACCATTACCATTATTATTACGTACGATGACAAATACGAAGACGAATACAAATAGGGGAGTTAAGCTAATATTAGGAGTAATACCAATAAAAATGAATCGAAGTAGTGTGGCCCAGGCGAACTTTTTTTTTCCACTATTAAATACCTACCAAGTCTGCTATCTCGCGTACTTTCAGTCGCCGGTCGTGATGAAAGTATTGTATCATATAACGATGACCGATTTTTCCACGTTCACAAATTCGCTGGATGGCGGTTTAAAAAATACTATTTAACGTAGTGTTATCAAATTTACTATTTAAATTGCTGAAAGATGGTATTATCGATCACAGTAACTTTTTTTAACCACCCGCATTTATAAGTCAGGTCGGTTACTTTTGGGACTGCTCTCATGAGTATTTGAATTGAAATATTTACGAAACATTAGCTAGAAAGGTCTTAGCGTGTATTGATAGAGGGCCCAGCCATTTTTAGTGTTCTCTAACCCATTATAAACTTAATGAAAACTTAAGTCAAGCACGTAATGCATTCGCATTTCTTAACATTACAACCCCTTATTTAGGAGTACATATTTACATAAAAGAAAGTAAAAATTGAGTCATTCGTTTAGTCAATGGTAAAATGAGATATGACTGCCGAAACGTTTGGGGTTGTTTATATACATATATGTTTGCGTAAGTAATTAACTACATTGTTTATCATTTCCAAAATCCAAAACATATTACATTACACTATTACTGTCCAAGCTATAGTACAAACAAACAACCCCTTGAGCAAAACTAATAGTTAGTGAATTTTGTGAATGCTTGAGGGACATGGGTCAGTGTGAAGTTGACTTTTTTATGTTTATCAAAAGGTTGGTTAAAGGGGTGTCAAGCGTGGGGCAGCATTGTGTGAATATGGTACTATGCAAATATTGGTATTTAATTAGATGAAAACAAAATATAATTTCACCTTTAAAATTTTGCTAAGCTTCTATTGCAATTTATGATGTGCGTGTTGAGGCTGTCACGCAAATGTAAGAATCTACAAATTTTACGATAACTCCGAATGGTAGAAATAAAGGATTTTCATTGCCTTTCGAGAGACGACCGCAAAACTTTTAGAAATACATTTTTTTCGTATGTATGTTTCTTAAACCATGTATCGATCCTTGGTCTTACCGAATGGTAGAATTCCACTCCTATCCAAAAAGATTTTATATTGCAAGTTTTTCATTTGCAGGCAAAATTCAAAAATGTGTGTATTTCGGCAACGTTGCATTGAAAAATATAGTTTTCGGTTTCGCGTACTCGAATACTGATTTTATAAATATTATTACTTTTCTTACTTTCGGCAGCAAAAATGTTTAGTTTTTATAGTAAGATGGTATATTTTTATATTATCTTTTTCTAAGTTGGTCACATTTTAAAGTTGAACCATGAAAAAGCAACAATTAGTCTTTATGAGGTTTTTTATATAAGTATATACCTTTTGGAGGTGAATGTATTACTTGCTGAATGGTAGTAAAGTTTCCAGCTTAACGCTAATCGAAAAATAACTAAAAAATTTTTCTTTAACCAACTTCGGACTAAGAACCCTTTAAAAAATTCGGTTAATCCAGAACTAAACATGAAATCGAGAAACAAGTAGTCAACCGATTCCGTTCTAATTTCTAGAACGCATTGATTAAGTGTGTCACTGGCCGTTTTTAAAGATGTGAAAAAATATTACTTTATTCTACATAGAAGCGATATTCGCAGTCGCATAAACTCCTGACTAACCACCTATGCGTAAGACAAGTTTCTGAACTGAAGGATTTCACATACTTTGGAAACGAGTTTAGGAACAATTAGCAGAAATGCCATCTCTGAAATTTGGCAACAAAGCAGGTTTCACAAGTATTCTAGATTTATGTACTTGATTAGTTATATAAACTTAAAAAAATAAATTAGTAAGTTTTATCCAAATAGTAAAATAACCACTAAGAGTGTTTTCAATTAACGAAAACTATGTATTTCATATTTTTGAAGTTCGTACAATGTTGCCAAATTTACTCGATGAAATACTTAACACTAGAAATGGTAGGCTTACATGGAGGAGAGGGAAAAGTTCCACACAAAAGGGGGCTGGGTCCCATAAGTAAAAGTATAGGGAAGTATTTGGAAGTATGCGTACGTTGCTGCCGAATTTCACGGCTAAAGAAATAAGCTGCCTTTTCAGTTAATTGAATTAATCATTCTTTTGGCTAAAAAAACGTATTCATAAGCCTACGCTTAGTTCAAATGCAAATAACTTACTTGTTTTAATTGTGTGTTTTCGAAAGTATAAAAATGTGTTTAGAAATGCTTACCTTGTTGCAAAATTTCACTGCTAGAGTAATATGTTGCCATTTAAGTTAGTTTAGTGAGTGATTATCTTGGCAAAAAAACTTAGCAATTAGCGGTAGCAAAATGAAATGGGAGAGAGATGTTCCAAAGTTTCGGATGCCAAGAAATTGCTTGTTATAGTGCAGTGGGCGAAGCCAAGGAAGGTAAATGGAAGTTATACTATTTGTTTTCTCACAAAAGCGTTGCCAAGTTTCAACGACGAAACAATATCTAAAGACAGCCTTTACCTTGTTGCCAAATTTCACTTCTAGGGTGAAACAGTAATTCTTGAACAACTTGTCGAATACCGTAAGCTAACTTTTATGGAAGTGCAATGTTGCCAAGTTTCAGACGCAAGTAAATTACTTATTTAATAGCTGTGGGAAACCCAAAGAAGCCGGGAACCACACACTTTATAATTTCCATGCAGCGTTTCCGAATTTTGCCAGCGAAGAATTTAACGGTGTTTAAAAGCGATTTTGGAGTAAACGTGTTGTAACAAATGTGGAATTAAAGAATATAGCGATTTGTAAAAAAGGCAGCCGAATTGGTTTCCTTATACATATTTTTTAGAAATACGGCAAATATAAAATATTACTTGCTTTTTTAGATGGAGATTTCTGCATTTTTTGGCATAAGAAACTTATCTGTGTGGGCAGGTTTACATTTACGGTACTTGTCAAGTCTCATTTGAAGAACTATTTTTAATAAAAAAAATTGTTGAAATTCTTAAAGTAACTACTATTTTGAATATAGTTACGTAGTTATTTTAGATTTAAGAAAAAATATACAAAAATAAATTAAAATTCTTGGCAATGTTGCCAAATTTCAGACATGGATAATATCTAAGTAGCGCTTGATTTATTTGTTTAGTTTTTCATTGTGTCGTATCATAACCGAAAAAAATATGGCTAAAAAAGAAAAAATAAAAATTTTAATCCATTGGCAGTGTTGCCAAACTTCTTAAATACCCAAATTTCAGGTTAAAAGTTTGAAATGTTCTTATTAAACGGGCACACATCACACTTATCAATTAAAAAAGTTGTCATAAATGCACGCCATATTTTTTTTATAGCTGCAACGATGCCAATTTTCAAGCTAAATATCAGCACTTCACATCACTCAAGTGCTTACATACTTACCTACTCTAATTTCGAGTAGGCGACTCTCTGTCGCCTATTACCACTGCACTTCAATGAACTCCAGATGATATTCGCGTTTGTCGTTTGTTGCTGTTAGTTTTGCTTAAGCATATTTTCCTCATCCATTTTCCAACAGCTGTCTGCCATCCCAGTCAGCCGGATTGCCCGCCAGTCTGGCTGCACGCTTTCCAATTCCATACATTAGCGCATTCCTCGCACATTTCAAATATGTTGAAGCTACTTAAGGGTCTTGCTTTGTTGCTGTCGGGAAATTTGCCGGAAAACTTCCCAGCATTCTGTCGCACTGGAAATTGCGTAATTTTTCGCTAATCTTCCAATCGTGGCGGTGTCGGCCGCTGCTATGCGCCACTGTCGTCGGTCAAAATACAGCTGTAGGTGCCGAATCGAAGCAGATACCAACACAAATAGAGCATATTACCGTTATAGGCGCACATACACTCTCATCTGCATACACTTCCAGTGGGCGGCACGATTTTGAGCCAAGCCGAGTGAGAAGAGAAGCGATGGCAAGGGACGTTCGGGTCATGTTAGTAGTTCGCGCGACCGACTAGCTGCTGTAGTCCTTTCGTGCGCCACCAAAGTCAGTCAGTCGTTGTGCAGTACTCGTGTGGTGAACGCGAAAAAAATCTCAGCTCTGAGCTTTCATTAAATAATCAAGTGGTTCGTGTATAAAGTAGTATGTACTATAAGCTATTGAACTTTGATAGTTGTTGCATACTTTAAGGCGTTAAGCCACCAGCAATAGAGGCTCTAAAGGCGACACGTTCAAAGGCGGATTAAGTCGGTTTCGGCGTGATTTTGAGGTGCGCCAGCAGCCTATAATACGGCTGCATAAATATGCAGCTGAATATAAGTGTGTGTGGCTGTGGCGTGTTCGTGTAAATTTTTTAGCTTGTGTTCGATTGCTGATATTTCTGCAGTGTTTTCATTCATATTCGATTCTCAAGTGTGTGCTCAAGTGTTGAAGTTGAAGCGATTTGTACTCGTACTTTGCACAATATTTAGTTGTTTAGTTTGTAATCTGCAATTTTTCGGCTCATACTCAGCATCACTTGAAGGGCTCGAAAAATTTGTGGCGATTGCACTTGATGGTAAAAATGTGCTCGTAAATGCAGTGAACTAGTATATGGAGTGTGGAAAATCTCAATTGTGTGTAAATCGGAATGGAATTGAGGGTATTTGGTGGGCAGTTGCTTTGGGTCATAAATTTGAAAGTAAAAAATTAATGAAAAAATATTTTCAAATTTCGGGAATTTAATTTTACCGATATTTGGAGTAAAATTTTTTGGAGGCATATGCTTGAAAGTGAAAAAAATAGTGAAAAAAATTTTGAAAATTTTAACACCCAAATTCATAAAAAATAAAGAAGACTTTAACTGTTTTATTCATCGAAAATTTGTGTGAAAATGTCACTTTACAGGCTCTCTAAACCTATTTTATTTTTTATGAATAAGGCCATAAGAATTTACAGCATTATTACACTGTACGGACGCTAAAATGACACAAAAAAACGCCGTGTCACGTGAACTTAATTTTGGGTCGCAGATTACTGCATACCGTCTTTCTAGATCAGACAATTTTCGCAAGATATTTAAATTTTAAGATTGCGTTGTGAATAAAAAAAAATCATACTTTTACATCATTCTTTCACCAAAAAATTTAGCTACTAAAAAAAGAAAATACATAAAAATTGTGAATGGAAAAATGAATAGGCGATATGATTTTTTTGTATGAAATATGAGCAGGCAAGAATGTTACTCATACGCCACGTACGATTATGTACGAGAATGGCCATGCCCGGGTATGGCGTATGAGTAACATTATTTCCTGCTCATATTTCATACAAAAAAATCATTTCGGATTTTCATTTGACCATTTACAAGATTTTATTTATCCATTGCTTTCTTTGTTAGTAGCCTTATTTTTTTTTGTAAAAAACAGGCTTTAATACAAATGAAAAAATTTACAAAAACACTTTTTGCATAAAAAAAAATAATTTACAAAGAATTACAAAAAAAACTATTTTTTTTTAATTTTTGCCCTGTTAAAGTATGATTTTTTTTTACTCAAAAATTAAAATTTCTTGGGAAAATTACCTGATCTAGAAAAACGGTATGCAGCTCCTTTTGTTCCTATTAAAATTTGAATTTATTCATTTATAATGCAAATTTAAAATGAAAATAACTTCGAAAAATGGCCTGATCTAGAAAAACCCAAAATTAAGTTTGCAGGGTTCGGCGTTTTTTGTCATTTCAAAACTGTAGGGAAAATCTCGAATTTTTTTTTCCAAAAATTATTCCGGCAACATCATTCTAGCCGGTTTGAACATAACCGACACGATTGCAACGTAATCCACGTACAGCAAGACGAAAACGAACAAAGTTGCAAGCAGAGACAATATCGTCTGCAAACGAGTCGTTCGTGCTGCCTATCGTACGAGATGGATAATAAGGATTTTAATTTTATCGAAAAATTTCAACTGTACATATGCACACATGTGATTGTACATACATACATATCGATGGTCCTCTGCAATAACGACACAATTCACAATTCAAAAAATCAAAACCCTTACTACTGTTAAGTGTTTCATGCCTCTAATCCTTGTCTAATCCATGTCTGATCCTTACTAAAGTAGTAGTAAGGATTATTAAAGCATGTAGTAAAGATTAGATATGGGTCAGACAAGGATTAGAGACATGAGCCTCTTAAAGTAGTAAGAGTTTTTATTTTTTGAATTTTGAATTGTGTCGTTATTGCAGAGGACCATCGATATATATGTTAATCGTATATTGAATTTTTTTTTAAATTTAATTACATTATATTTATTGAGTAAAATATGCCGCATTCGAGGTAAAGATAGCCTCCTCTTCCATTGTAGCATAAAAACAATAACTTTCGAAAAAAACGTTGATTAGCTAAGGGTATGGAAACGGTTAATATTTAAACTATATTTTCGGCAAGGATTTTCATAAGCACTGTTGCCACTTTAAAAATATTTTTCCTGGCAAACGTTTTCTTAAAAGCTATCAAAAAATTTAAAATCATGCCGTGCCAGTTCTTTCATAAAAATTGCCATTATATTTGCATTTTTTTTGTTATTTTAATGTCTATTGAAAATCCAATATAAGAAAGAACAAAAATAAATATATCATGGCATTCCAACTTTAGATATCGCAATTTCGTATTTCAGTTGTAGTTTAAATTTACACAGCCCACTTTTAATCATTCTTCAAGCTTGCCGATCGTTTGCCTTGTGAAATATGTCGGTGTTTTGCGCTTTTGATTTGATCAAACCCTATTCAATTTGTAATTTGCCCTAATACAGCTCTCTGGTTGAGTAGTTCAGGTGATTGAAAGAGGAAATGCAATATTAAAGGCATTGCTTCTGGCAGTATATAGGGTTTCATTATTAGGCTTGTCCCAAGAATAGTTGGTCGTACTAGGAAGAAACTTAGAGACTATAAGAGCATTGAGCAGTTTGGATCTGAGCTTAAACCGATATTAGGGCATACTAATTTCTACTAGATCGGAGGTTTATATTTAAATCAAATGAATTTAATCGTTATAATGAATTTTTATTCCACTGAAAAAAGGGGCTCTAATAAAGAACCAAACAAACGCTCAATATGGACCCAAAAAGGCTATGACCATCTAAAATTAAAATTAAGGAACACTCAACTTGGATTGCAAAAAAAAAAATGTGTGTACCACTGAAAATTAGTCATTAAATCCACTAAAAGCATTGGAAAAAATCACTAATTCAGAGCTTTCAAAAGAGCACATTTGAAAAAAAGCGCCGAAACGAGAAGAATTACAATAGAGTTTTAAGGATACTTTTGGTTGGTCGGTAGGTATGTACGAGTGTTCAAATCTGTATTTTCATTCCTTGATGTAATGAAATCAAACATAATTTCATTTAAACCAACCAAGAAGAAAAATACTAGCGATTTTGTAAGGAAAAGCCCAAAAACGACAGCACTGACTCAGAAGGTTTTGCTTCTTCGATTTTTGATTTCTTCTACTAAAACTCATCATATTTCAACTAAATTTATTATCTTTATTTGACATTCTGCGAGATATAGAAATACATTACATAGAATGAAATTCGGCAACGTCGCTTTACCTTGCTAATATCAAAATTTTTTGAAGCAGATATCCTCATTTCCTTGCTGAACAAAGTGGTGCTCTGGCACGTTCCAGTTCCCAAGCGTAGGGAGTCAAACTGACAATTTTTGTGCTGAACGAAGCTACTGCTGTTCACCTTGAACAAGGCTGAGTGAAGCTTTCCGCTTGGAATTTGCTGCAAAAATACCACAAGACGTACAGGCAATGAATAGCGGCTGAATTTTTTGTTAATTTTTTTCAAAAGATGTATTGAAAATAAAAATTTCGTTTGATTATTTATTTTGTTTTTTTGTTCGCAGTAGCGTCATGGTGCTGAAAACCCAAATAGTAATTTCAAAAACAGCTTTTTCGGCTATGAAACGATTCTGAAAATGCTTGCTGTATGAACACTCTCATACAGTTACAGCGATTCGAAAGCTTCGCTCCACCCGGTACGGCTTCACTCGGCTCGACACCGCTCTCTGTGTGTACGTACACTTAGTCTTTTAACCAAGTATCAAGCCTTTTTAAGAAGCTGGTCAGCGAAAAGTTAAAAAAGAAAGTGCTTTGCGAAATGCTTGTTGAAGCTTCAAGAAGCATGTTTGTAAAAAAATTTAGCGAAAATTGAAAGTTACTCAAAATAGTCTTTCGAGAGTTAAGTATGTATATTTTGAGAGCGTGAAATTTGGCAACAGTGCAAGTAGGTACAGTTAAAACCTAGCCAAACGCATATTTGATATTCATTCAATCCAATATCTTAAAATAACATATTTTTTATTAAATAAAAGTTAAACATTTAATAATGTATTCTGTAGTCTTGTGGTCGCCGAAATATTTAAATAATATAAAGGAGAAAGAAATTTGGCAACAGCGCAGGTTTTTGAAACCGCACTTTTAATCTTCAATTCAGTTTCATATTCACGTATTTTGTGTTTTAGAAGTAAAACCGGTTAAGGGAAAGCCTGGAATCCTTCCAGGTTAGCAAAAGTTAGTTAAGAAAGGCTTCACAACTAAGTTCTAAAACTCGCTTCTCCACACAAACTATCGGCAAAACAGGGTATTGATCAAGCGTTAGATAACCACGAGTTAATGAATTGCAGGTAAAATTGCTTGGATTTACAAATGTGGTATTTTAGAATTTGAAATTTGGCAACAAGGAAAAGGATTGCAATAAAGTAATGAAATCGCACTTTCAGATTTATGGGCCCGATATACATGCATACATATGTTTTATATTAGAAATCTGTGAAACCTCCATTCATGCCGATGAAAATTGGCAACTGGGTAAATGCAGTTTATACTCTGATGCCCTTTTTTATGGTAAGTATTTTAGCTCAATCTTTTTAAGTTGTGTGAAATTGACGAATAGGTGTTACCCATTGATTGGTTGTTTTAGCTTCCAAGAGGACAAATGAAAACTGGCAACAATGCATGTTAATTTTTGACAAAAGTATAACTTAAAATTTTTAAATAAATTCAAGTTTTTGCCATGAAAACAATGATTTTTCTCTTTTTTTCTATAACTTGAAAGAAGTATTTAAAAAAAAGCATAGTGAAATTTGGCAATAGCGCTTGTTTATGCTTTCTTAAAATTTTTTTTTTTTAAATGTTCGAAAACCTTTTTACCGTCGCCAAACTCACCAGCCGTGATTCCATAAAATTACATATTCCACACTCGTAAAACATCGCCGCATAACCGCCGAATCGAACGTCGCAGCGAATTGACATTTAACAGTAGCGTTGTTGTTGGTTGCTGTTTTGCTTTCGATTCCATGCGGTTGGTTGTTATGTTACACGAAATTTTATAGCTGCTATACATAGTTAGTTGTTGTTGTTATTTCTGCTTGCTTTACCATCATGCGACGATTCGCTGCCCAAGCAGCTGTTTTCCATGTTAGTTTTGCGGCTAAATGCATTGTTGTTGTTGCAGCAAATAACACGCATACATGCAAACATTTATATGTTTGCTATTTGGCGCTTGGCCAACAAATACTTAAATGGAATAACAACAATAAAATGCACACTTACAACAAAGCAAACATGTAAAAAAGGCAAGAAGTTGGCTGGCTGACTTGGCTAGCTGCTGGAAACACGCTTTGGAAAGTTTCCAACTAAAATTTAAAAGCAAACGAATGAAAAAACAACAATGAATGGATGGCATTCACTTGCCGACGACGATATTGGTACGACTGTAGTGGTACGATTATTCCAATGCACAAGGATACTGTGTCCTGTCGTCTGTGCGGCTACGCTAGTTTTGTTGGTGCAGCAACCATCGACCGTTCGAACGACCAGCCTACCAACGAACCAACCAACGAGCCTTCAAGCCACTCAAGTTGAATTTAGTCTTCGTCGAGCTTTCCAAACGGTTGCAACCAAATCAAGGATTATTTAATAGCGAATGCGCTAATGCTAAGTGACTCCTCTGAAATGTATTGAGAAATTTGTGAAATTCCCAACAAATGGCAAATGCAATGAAATAGTGCAATAAAGAAAAACTGAAGATTAAATAAGTTGAAGTGAAACAAATTTCAACTGTTAAAGTACTTTTGTTTGTATGTGAGCTCGTGCCTCTGGAAAACTTAGCCAGGAAGTGCAGCAAACATAACAAAGCGGAGAGAGAAAATCAAAAGTTTTGTGTAAAAAAGTATGGAATGTTAATTCATAGGAAATTTATATGTATGAAGTGAAGTTTTTGTGTGGGCTCTACAATATATTTTTTTGTAACAAAGAAGCCTATATGCTTGAATAACCTGCGGCAAATTGAAATAAAAAAGCAACGAATAAAATAAAAATATTTTTTTTTATAAAAATTTATTTGTGGGTAGCACACTGGCTTTGTAATCTGGGAGGCGCAGGTTCAACTCCCTGAAAAAAGGAGTCTGATGAGGAGATGTGGTGATCTCCGAAATAGCAGCTATAATTCCTACCAAAATGTAAATTGTTGTTTTTTCCACAAGAATTTTCATTTAAAACGGCCTCAAGCTCAATAAATTGTTGAATATAAAAATTTATTCTTAAATTTTTTAAATTTTTTTTCTGTACTTAGCAGTAGGTCTGCTTAAAGAGTCTTTGTAGTCTTTATACGTATGCATATGTTTTGATAGATGTGAATAAAATAAATTCGAAAAACTCATATTAAAAAATTGGGTAGTTTGAAAAACTAAAACAAGTGGAAAGCTTTGTTTTCTTAAATTTTTGAAAGCTCATTAAAAGTTGCGAAACTAAAAGTTTTTGCTTAAATTTTTTCCTAGAATTTTTTTTTCTTAGAAACCTGCATTTCCTTAAATTTTTATTTTTATTAAAAATTCATTTTTCATTAAAATTGCTTCTTAATTTTTTCTTAAAAATCAGTTTTTTTAAGAATTGGTTTTTATATATTTTTCTAATTTTTTATTTTTTTATTTTTATTAAAAATTGGTTTTCTCTAAAATTGTTTCCTAATTTTTTTCTTAAAAATCAGGTTTCTTAAGAATTGTTTTTTAATATTTTTCAAATTTTTT
>JAPVRG010248140.1:1873-13884 GCA_029783565.1 Rhagoletis cerasi
TACTATTGTAGATTTTAAATAAATGGCTGCTGGTATAGTTCGGAAAAAAAGGAAATTATTATTACCTCTAAATATTTTAAAGTTAGCTCTGCAATGTAAATCCCGCCTTTGTTACATATGACATAACCATTTTGTTTTTCTCCGGATATATGGCAATAACACATGGACTCTGGGCTCTGACCCGGATTTCTATGGTTCTCAGTAGCTCTGCCCTTTCAGCCATTGTCTAGGTTTTATTAATCGACTAGTCGGTAACTCATCATTTGCTACTAATCGCGATTTACAATCAACATATATTTTTTAAATACTTATGCTTAATGACAGAAACCAACTGCACGAAAGCGACATCACAAATGACTTAATGCTATCAGAAAAAAAGTTAGATCAGACTATTCAAGTTTACAGCAAAATGTATTTAAAGATAGATTAGTTGAGAAAAAATCGCATTAATGGGTTTTGTACTTGATTGATAATTCTTTATTTTCGCCATACTTAGTTATTGCTTTACTAGTGAACAAACAGGCTGACTTATAATAAGAAGACATTCGAGAATACAACAAACATAAAAAAGCTGATATAGCTTTAGACAAGACTTGTCATTCGATTCTCCCAATCGTTGCGGCCTGGAATGCCCCAAGTAAATTTTACACACAAACACACGGCCACAATCAACCGTCACTTTAGACAGCCTACAAAAAATATGATCCGCGCGCGACTGTATTGTCTGCGCAAATCAGCGAATTGATGATGGCTGATCGGGGATCGATGCCTACTTATATACATATGTACATGCATACATATCTAGGTGTTGCTGTCGAGCGCGACTGCTACGAAATAATCACTTGAAGAATCGGATATAAATTTCCATCTTAGTACGAATGAACGTGAGGAAAAGAAAAACTGGCTATTCGCGCTATTTGAGATATTCACAGCTGGAGTAGTAGTGATCTTGATGATTCGCATGCACGCTTTGTGCTGAGTGGATGTCAGCTGCAAGTTACAGCTGGCTGGATATTGCTGATATGCGGATTTATTAGGTTATAAATGTTTTATGATTCCAATAAAATTGCTGAATTATTGCGTTCAAAGTATGGACGATGCAAATGGATGTAAATAATGTGGCAAGTGAATGTTTCTTACTTTCGCGATGTGTATGTACATGGGTATGTATGTAGTTATGTATGTATATACTGCAAAATGAAATGTATGTACATATATCTAAATTAATAGTGAGTCCTCAGCATCATTCTATGCTTATTTTATTTAGCTATTTATACATACATAAATATATATACAAATATGTACGTATGCATGTATATGTATTCTTACGCTTACTACATCTAATAATTGCTCACATCAGGCAACTGTCAAGCTGCCAGCCTGTCTGGCCGGCAAGCGTACAGCTCCAATATGTACCACCGCTTGTGCCAAATGGAGCACACATTTCAACAGTGTGAGATTCCTGTGGTTCGCTTGATTGATGATTTGTTTATTTTGATGTGAAATATCTCTTCGCACCACTAAATCGAATTGAATTGGAACGTGTTGTTTCAGGAATTAAAAAATAAAAGAAAAATTATTATTTTTTTATAGTGGAAAAAGTTATGTGCAGATTGTTGGAGATGGAGATGGTGATGTTGTTGTTTTAAAATTGCATGCGTACAAATATTCAAACATAAACGGGAGAGTTTTAATGAAATGGTAGAGCTATGCATTTTTGAGATTTTTTTGCTTTTCCATAATAAAGTACACAGAATGTCTTAGATATTATGAGGGTTGTATTACGAGCGGCTTCAAACTGGTGTGCCAACGAGAGAATTCACCAATTCACCAACCTAAAAATGGTAAAAACCAGTGCTTAGAGTAACAGTGCCTAAATATTCGGACGAAGTCAAGTATGTGGGAATTACCCTTCTTAAAATTCTGAATTTCAACTCGTATATAGACCAAACTTTTATTTAAGTCTTTGGGCTTCTTCCGAATGTAAAGGGCGCTTAAGGGTACGTATATACATAGGCCGCATCTGAGCTTAAAGTTAGCGGCTTAGTCACATTATCGTTCGTCTGACTTTAGATGACGCCTCCCAAATTGGAAAAATAAAATTACTTACAAAAAAGCCGTTCAACGTTTCAAAGAAACTCTAATTCTAACACAAGCTTCTCTGCGGCTCTAAGGAGTTGCAGCCGCAGATATCTGATGGTACTTTTTTTTTGAAGAAAAGGCAATCTATATATATAAAAATGGATGTATGTATGTATCTATGCAGCCTATAGACTCCGAAACCACTCAGCCGATTTTGTTCAAATTTCCAGGATAGATTCATGGAAGCAACGACAGTGTTCCAGTGAAGTTTGGCTATTTTAGAAAGAGTTGCCACCTGTCAGAAAAATAACATTGATTTAAATATGTAAGAAAAGTAATACGGTATGGATATCAAAAGGAAGGTATTTGAGAAAGATATTAAAGAACACATCAAAAAATGTTTTAACAAGTGTTGCCACCTGGTTAAATATAAAAATGAGTTGTTCTTTGTGTGTAAACCCATAGCTCACGAACCGCTGAAACGGATTTGCTTCAATTTTATTTTATTTTGTTTCTTTCTGCCTGTAGAAGGATTGTAAGGAAAAAATTGGTAAAATAGTGTTGCCAGATGTTTGCAATATCAAAAAAAGTTTAAGATAGGGTTGGATGGTATAAAGCGAAAAAGAAAACAGTTGCCACCTGTTTGAAAAATGTAGTTTAATGAAATTGATAAGATAAATGAAATATTACAATATGGGTATCAAACTAAAGAGGTCAAAGAAAGCTTACTTTCGAAGACATTTATCAAGACGGTTGCCACCGGTTAGAAAATTTTAATTCAATTTAGTTGATAAGGTAAATGAAATGTTACAATATGGGTGTCAAACAAAAGTGGTTTAAGAAAGCTGTTTGAAAAATCAAATTTAAAATTAAATATTACAATATTTTTAAATTGGGTCGTCACCTATCTAAAAAATTAAAACTTAAAATATCAAAATTAAATGAAATATTACTAGATGGGTACCAAACGAAAAGTGTTTGAGAAAGCCTTATCATAAATTTTCTTTGAAAGGTTGTCACCTATCCAAGGCGAATATTAGAAAGGTTAAATGAACAAAGAATTTTCAACATGGTTTTATACATACATTAGAATTTATATTGAAGGTTTTTATTAATAGAGTTGAAATACAAATTATAAAATCTTTACTAGCAAACTAGAAATGTCAAAACTACTCATCCAAACGTAAAAAATAATAAAAAACGCAAGAAAAGTACTAAAATGTCCGATGAAAATTGTTTAAAAAGTTCTTGATGAAAACTTAACATTGTTGGCACTAAATTTTTGTTATAATCGAATCAATTACATTTTCAACATAAATAAATGATTTCATTCGGGGTCGCCACAGTCTACCACGCATGTTGCGAGTGCAGAAAATTTGCGTTCTTGAGCGTTAGGTTTTTCAGATTTTTAGATATCTAAAATTCTACATGCATGTATTTTTTTTTTAATTTCTTAAGATTTTCAGGGATACTTTTATATGTAACATTTTGTCAAGCAGCAATATGAAAAAATTGCGTTGCGTACTAAGCCTGGGTAACAGAGTCACCGACTAGCTGGTGAGAGAATCGGTTTCGAGGGATCCGCTTAGGGCATTTCCTACAGTTCAACCCCATTCAGTTAAAAAAAAAGGTGCATCCCTATATGAAACGAGGGCAATGGCAATTGAAACACCATTCAGCTCTTAGTAATACCTTCGAAAACAATGCTGAAAACTATAACTTTGTTTTGAGAAGAACGGACATTGAGTGCGGAGGTAGATATTATCAAATTACGGAGATCAAATGTGTTCAAAAGTTTCGAATATCCATGCCATCACTTCGACAGAATTTCATCAACCCATACGAGTGCTAGAGGAAAGAGTCAAGTCATGAGGGATTGAATCCAAGTCACATTATGTTTCGATTGTTCAAAAACTAAGGAAGGGCCGGGACTGCTCACCACATAAAGCAGACTTATCTTAACACACGCAGAGTATTGAGTTCTCTCTACCCTATACACGACGTACACAGAAGACGAAGATTACTTAAACTTTTAATAACGAAGATAAAATATTAAAACAAATAATACAAGTACCGTGGAGTATGGGCCATATGGATGCTACTTTGTATTTCCGACCAGTAATCCTAGGAGAGATGTAGAGATGATAAAGAATGAGAAATCAATTCTTCGAAGACTTTGTCAGTCTAAGCGTTGAACTTATCAAAAGCTGTAGGAAGGCACTTGTAAAAATCAGCTCTGGCCATCGTAATGGGCATTTGTAACCTCCAAGTGAACTATTTAACCTATTCAAAGCAGGTTTGTGCTGCCATAATCTTTCACTAGGTTTTATGAATATTTCATAAATATCTTCACTCCGAGACATATTTTTCTATTGTGAATACCCTCTCTGGGTTCTATGAGGAGGTACATTCCTCTAACCTGTGTCATTCTAGTCTGCCATTGTAATGTCGCTGACGAAGGCAATAACCATTAGGGTCGGTTTGTTTAAACTTAAAAGTTCGTCAGCTCGTTTCATATTCAATCCTCAGTCAATACGAAATCTAGATTTCTCTGCTATGGTTTTTGTAACAGCATATAAAAGTCCTCCAAAGTTTTGGGGAATGCAGCTGAACTGACTGTCGTTGGTCAAATATAAATCTGATTCGATCCGGTTACGTTGACCCGACTGTTTTGGGAACGAGACTACTCAATCTTTTCTATTGGTCCATAGATCATTTGCTCCGATTGATGTATACATATTCATAAATTCTACTCAGTATTGGCCTCGCTGATTTGCATTTCCTTTGTGAGCTTTTCGAAAAATTTTTAATTGCACCTTTTGGGTCCTACACCACCAGATAATATTTCTTGCCGGCAATAAGAAAACTAGTCGCTTTAAAACATCCGCAGAAGGCAACTCGCCTGGTGGAGTCGTTTTCTTATTACCTGAATTAGTCGTTTCCTTATTGCGCTCCCTTTTCAAGCCTATCTTTAGATGCTTTTGGATAATCTGTTGACGCGAAAGTCATCAGAGTTTAGGAATTTTCGATAAAATATTCTTAAAATGACATGAAAGACATAATGTTGCCGATTTGTCACTACGGAAATAAATCGGCGAGACGCCAATTTGTTACTATTGACAATTGCTGCCCATTTCTCACGTCTGCCAACGAAGATAATGCCACTTCCTGATATTTTCGTAGTATTTTGTGTTAGACTGGCTGCCTTTTATAAAGCAAGGATATTTTCTTGAAAGATACTGCAACTGTCAGGCAAAAGACACGAGTTTCTGAACTGCAGGTACCTCAAACAGATGCCATTGTGGCCAAAGTTATACTTATCTGCTAATAATGTTTTAAATTTAAAATAAAAATTTTAGTTAAATTTTTATGCATTTTTTTCCTTTACCTCCACAACTAAGCTAAGTAAAGAGTTTAGCTCACCAGTCTTCACTTCCTCTGGACGTGCATATCACTGCTGGGCAAAATACCATCTATGCATTTGATATGACCAAAATGTAAGAAGCGACACATATGCATGTGTGCAAAAACAGATGCACGTTTACATGTATGTAAAGTTGCGGCAACAATCGTTAACAAACAATAAACAATGAACGCATAAATCAGTGTAATTAGTTGTTACAGTAACTACTCGCATTATTGTGTGTTTACATGTATTGCTCACTGTTAAGCGAATGCATTTTTAAAAATTTCCTCAACTGG
Organism: Rhagoletis cerasi; assembly: GCA_029783565.1. Taxonomy (NCBI): domain Eukaryota; kingdom Metazoa; phylum Arthropoda; class Insecta; order Diptera; family Tephritidae; genus Rhagoletis; species Rhagoletis cerasi. The sequence continues at coordinate 7,658 of JAPVRG010248140.1, forward strand.
AAAATCATTAGGATTTCTTGCTAAATTAAGTGGATATAAGGAGGTGATCAAAAAATTGAACTGAGCTACGCTTAGGCACCTCGCGCGGATTACATTTACAAACGCCGAAACTTGCTAGAAGATATCATAAAGTTAAGAGGAAATGAGCACATCGGTTTGAAGCATACTTAGTACATATATTGCTTTATATATACACAGGATAGTTCTAAAATAGATTTTTGAAACGTCTTTGAGTCTGAACTTAGAAATCGTGGTCAGTATTTCCGCTTTACTACCTCGACTTTGATAACTCTTTTATTGACCGTTTGCTCCAAGACAGACATAAAGCTACAGTCTTACGGTGACACTTTTACCTGAAAAATTTTTCCTTATCAGGGAGCTCACCCCCCACCTACCTTTTCCTCAAGTTTGGCAGGTTACTTCTGCGACACCCTGTATACGTAATAAAGAAATGCGAAGAGGTGACGAAACAGAACTCAGATACTTGCTTTTTTCGGCTTAAAAAATTTCTTAATTACACCTGGAAGTAGGTCCCGCTGCATCCCACCCAGCATACGAAGGTCCACGGTCAATGATCCGTGTTGACTACGGAGGCAGAAGACGTCTTTCAGTATGAAGAAATATTACTCTGCTCTTTCCTCGATATCGCTTTGGTCCCGTGGAGCTTCTTCTACGAATCCCGTAGTCATAATTGACATAGGGAAGTCCGACAGTACTCTCTGCTAAATAATACAAAAAAGTTTAAACTTAACAAAGAGTTTGTCAACTTCTCTAAGACGGCCAACGTACCCTTCACGAGGAAAATAATCCTTCTAGGTATCAGGAATATAACTTTGAGTGAGTGTTTCCTCCGAGGTTAAATACCTAAGTCTGATCCTGAACTAAACTTCTCTAGAAGTTTCACTTAGACATGAAAATATAAAAAATTATGAAGACGCTAATGATGTGCAGGAAATTCGCAATGATCCTACCTGAGATAGATGTACACCATCATAGTGCGACCGATAGTGACCTATGGTACGGTAGCTATTCTAAACTGTGTATGCATTAAGGGAGTACTTGTCCGACGACAGCACTGGAAGTAATTCTCGCATGGGTGCCACTGCGTATTACCATAGAACAGATAGCCAAGCATACTGTCTTAAACTTCTGATCGTTCTGGCAGAGGTAAGGTCCTATCTTCCGTTAACATGAGAACCTAGGATATCAGTCTTTTTCTTTAGAGATGATATAAAGAAGGTAGTGGATTTTGAAAACAAATTTAAAATAGAGCTCTGCAGTAAGAAAACCTGGAATAAACTCCATTATGAAGGTGATTGCGCAGGCCAGCACCATGCGGAGGTTGGTCTAATCTAACAAGATACGGGCTTCTAATAAACTTTCCTACAGACATCCTCTGCCGTTTTTTTGTAATTCAACTAAAGATACACCACTGGACTAGCTCTTTGAGTGCGAAGCCGTATCGAGGCAACAAGAGAAAAGTATAAGCTCAATGTAGCCAAAGGATAAGCATTTACACTTCCTACCTCCAAAAGCTCTCCTAGACTATCTCGGGATTATAGGACTGAACGAACGGAGTGTCAAGATGAGTAGAGAGTACAATAGATTCCATAGGTCGCAGTGTATAACCCTTTTTAAATTATCTATCCATCTATTACTTACATATAATATCTATAAGATACACCCCCTCTTTGGCTTGCATTTATTTGTACTTCCACGCTGTACTATGTTTGTTTGCCTTCGTACGTTCCGCCACATTTATTTCACTTTTCCGAAACACACATTTGCATACATACATACATACATACATACTCGTACATACTTACGTACATACATAAATTTTTCTGTTCTCACTTATTGTCAGCAATTTATCTCACAGTGTGATGCAAACGTATAAATCTTTCAACGCAACTATAGTTGAGATAACTTACAAACACACAATCATATAAAGATTCAATTGTGCTGAAGAAACATACCGAAATGATAATTCAATTTCAAATTAAAATAAATATTTAAGTTTACCTTTAGTGCCGTGCAAATGTTAAATTTAATTTTATTTGGGCTAAGAATAATTTATTATGGAGCAAGGAGCCAAATAGTGGTCAGTTGGGTGGAAGATGGGTTAAATTTAAATTTAAAAAAATAAATTCAATTTTTTACGGTTTACTTAGCAGTGATTCTCTTAATTATGTTCTAACTCCACCTTCTCTAATTATATTTCAGATCAGATTAAATGTATTTCACAAAATTACAAACGTATATCAAAAAAGGTGACATTAATTTCAGAAAAGAGCAAATGTATTTCAGAAAACTTCAAATATATTTCAGATATTCCAATTGCATTTCAGAAAACCCAAATTGTATTTATGAAAAGCTCAAATGTCTGTCATATTCCAATTGTAATTGAGAAAATCTCAAATGTATTTCAGAAAAGCGCAAATGTATTTCAGAAAAACTCAAATGCATTTTTATTGTAGAAACCAAATAAGTAACAAAGATATAACGACGAACTTGAAGAGATGGAAATTTATTAAAAAGACTGGCATGTCACGCAACGCCCATATCATCCGAAAAAAATAGATGAGTGCTGAATAGCGCGAGCAAAATTTGCTGTAATAATAGTATCCCTTGTCTGACGAATAACATTTTCTAAATATTGCAAACGCTTTTATATTACTCCTGCAGGGACAGCTAAATATATTTCCCTGAAGACAAGATTTGGTAATTATAACCAAATAATGTAACTATTACGAAATCATATGATCAGGGTACGAAAATAAACCGTACAAAACAATACCCATTTGCTCATCGACTATCATATCATTTATTGTTTTGTACAGTTTTGTACAGGTGATGATATTTTTTTTCGGTTTTGTACCGAACTTTTGAAGTAATAAACGAAACGAAATAGTAACGTACAATAAAGTTTTTTCTTCATGCACTGGCCAGGTACCAAAATAAACCGTACAAAAGAATACCCAATTGCTCATCGACTATTTTGTCATTTATTGTTTTGTACAGTTTTGTACAGATGATGATGTTTTTTTGTTTTGTACTGAAATTTGAAGCAATAAATGAAACGAAATAGTAACGTACAATAAAGTTTGTTTTCGTGCACTGCATATGATAGAAACATATTGAGAAGATCCGTATTCGTTTTTATGTACGATTTTTTATTTGACCATATATTTTCAGTCGGTCTTAGCATCGGGGAATACGGTCCTAGACGTAAAAAAGTTGTCGAGCCGTTACCGCAAACTTGCTCTAGCCCAGCATGTCAGGGTGTATTGTCGCATACAATGACCAAATCCGTCAAATCGTTGCCTGCAGTCTTCCATTTCTCTAAAAGTTCTTTCTCCCACTCTGCAGCGCTCTCCTTTTTGAATGAGCCACTACGTGTTGACTGATGTGCTTATAGCTCCGATCAAGTGAACGATTGGTTCTCTTAAGGGAGGCAACGTTAAACTTGCTAGCGTTCCAGACCGAGAGCGACCTCTTCGGAGACAAAATATATTAAAATTTGTTTGGCACTTTTGATACGAATTGCTTTTGTGTGATGTGTGATGGTACTTTCGTCTTCCACCCAACTAACTATCACGCCTACCTCATCTACGGATAGCTTGTTTTCGTTGCCTCGGCCCCTTTTATGCGTCTTTAATTCTGCCAGAATTCACCAGAGTGCAGGCAGTTTTAAATATATATAATTCCTAATGATGCTGCCAAACTGCACAAATCTTCACCTTTATTGGCGGCCTCACCAATCCGCAATCGGTCCACGTCGTTATACACTGCATATTTCTGCTTCTCCACTATCGATTTCTCTGCACCAAAAATCTTTTAAACAAAAATAATACAATTTTTAATTCCCGTATGATTAATTTATACCTAAACATTGATTAATTTATATCTAATTTGTACCTAAAACATCTCCTCTGAATATTGGAAACTCTCTCGTTTGAAAATAGGTTTACTATATTTTACGTGGAGTAGATGCCTACGTGGAAGCAAACGAAGAACCGGTAGCCTGCGCATGTCGACTCTGCAAAACTGCACAATTGGCCCTTAACTCCATTACGGCGTAATAAAACCTTGGTATCAAAAATGTACAGAATGATTACTCGCTTCGTCACCGCACGAATAATAATCGCGAATTATTTTTTTTTTATTAATGTCTCTTTTCTGAAATAAATTTGAGTTTTTCTGAAATATATTTGGCTTTTTCTGAAATACATTTGCTCTCTTCTGAAATGAATTCGTGGCTTTCTGAAATACATTTGACTTTTTCTTAAATACATTCGCGCTTTTTTGAAATAAAATTGAGGTTTTCTGAATACAATTGGAATATCTGAAATATATTTGAGATTTTCTGAAATACATTTTCTGTTTTCTGAAATTCATTTGAGATTTTCTGAAATACAGCTGGAAAAGGTTTGTTACATTTTTACGACATTTTTTAGAGACATCTACAATAAAAGAGAGGCTTACAAACGTCTCACGTTTCAAACGTCCCCTTCCCTGCTGAGTAATCATTCCCGCAGTCTACCGCAATGTCACTGTGGCCGGGCACCCAAATGAGCCTGATTAGAAAATATTCCGACGCGGTTGATAGGGAGGTCAGCCATTCCCGGACCAGTTTCCAGCGCACCACCATAACGTTCAGGGCCCTTATAGCCGCCTGCTTATCCGAGTATACGGTAACCGCTCTAACTTACGTCATACTCTTAAGCAGTAAGTCTATCGATTGCTTGTTGGCAGCTGCAGATGTCCGCAAGACTGAACATAGTGTTGATGGATAGCTTTTGGCAAAATACACCTCCCCAATCCTGATTCCAAGTTGTAATCTATCCTTGGAGAAGTTCACTGCCCCCTTCCTCCAGTCACGCCCTGAGGGAATGAATGCAATAGTATAATGGAACTGACGCCTTTCTTCCACCGACCGTCCCTTGATAAGAATCTGTGATTTTCAATGCTTCGAACACGAATTATTTGATTATATTTCTAGGGGAACGATTGGCAACGAGCCAAAATCGACATCACAACGGCCCAGTTTATGCTGTAATGAAGGGGAGCTGGATGAAGGCAGTCATTAAAACTTATAAGCTGACATCAAACAAAAACTTATTCTATAAAGCTCTGAGCTGTAAATACAGGACCGTCGAGAGAAAATCCGGGCCCGGTACTAAATATGTGTCGGGCCCCCCTACCACCAAAAACAATTTTTTTATCTAATTTTTTTAATCAAATTTACCAACTTAGCTAAATATTTCTTTGATGCTGATTTCAAGTACATTAACAAAATTTTTCTAGCACGCCTAATTTTTGAAAAAAAGAAGCTGTTAAAGTGTCAAATAATGGCAAATTTCAAAATTTTGAATAAATTAAATTTTTACGTAGTTTTCCGAAGACAAAATCTGCGTATAAATAAAAATTCAGTTTGTCTGATGGATTCTACCTCATGTCGATGAGTTCAGTAGAAATAAGTGAAAAAGTAAAAAAAAAAGTGAATTTGTTTTTAAAATAAATTCATGTATTGAGATTTTCGTGTTTGTAGGAAAACCAACATTTCTACTTAACTCTTCGGCATGACTTTTTTTCGACTATTTATCTTTTGTTTGTTAAGTGTTTATTAATTTTGTATAAAAGTATAGCTCTTTATCTAAATCCCGATTTCAGACTTTGTACAAAAATTATAAAAATTCCACAAACTTTTCATCCCAATTCCAAGCAATTTAATGTTTGGTAAGCAGTTTTATAGTTTATTAAATTATAGTGCAATAAAGTGCAAGTTTGAATTTGCTAAAAATCGCGTTGATTTTTGATAATTTTTTTGCTGACGGTATCACGCATTTTCTTCCATACAAAGTAATGTTTTATATGGAAAAGAGTGCACCAACAGAAAAAAAATTATCAAAAATCAATGCGATTTTTTAGCAACTTCAAGCTGTCATTTTATTGTATTATATTTTAATAAGCTATAAAACTGTATACCAAACGTTAATTTAACTAAAATACTTGGAATTGGGATGAAAAGTTTATCCAATTTTTATACTCGAGAGCACTTGTGCACAAGGGTATATTAATGCTGGAATTCAGTAATCCAGTCTCATCTCAAGTCACTAAATTTGAGACTTTCAATTTGTGACTATTTTTGTGACTTGAGACAATTCCGGTATTCAGTAAGAGAAAGTCACAAAAATTTCACCAAACATGTGTGGTGAAAACCAATT
>JAPVRG010248158.1:0-17089 GCA_029783565.1 Rhagoletis cerasi
CAATTTTTCCTAAAAAAATAAAATCGTGGTACAAAGCTCAAATAACACTGTTGCAAGATAAATTAATATTTTGAAAACTTTTACTTTTTGACAAACGATCTTAAAATTTTTGTAAAATTGTTTGTATATTGAAATCAAGTAGGCATTCACATTTATCGCGCCAAATATTTAGTAAACTGATGAAATTTTTACAATTTTGAATATTTAAAAATATTTAAAATATTTAAATATTTAAAATGAATATTGGAAAAATATTTACAGGGTGTCCCAGAAGTAACCTGCCAAACTTGAGGAGAATGGGGGTGAGCTCCCTGATAAGCAAACATTTTTCAGGTAAAAGTGGCACAGTTTTTGAAATATAGAAATTTTTTTTGAATTTAAAAAAATCGGGCCTTGAAACGTATTTTCTTTAACTGCATGTAAAAAAAAATTTAATTAGTTAAACATTTTTTTTTAATTTTTAGTTTTTTTTTAAATTTACATGCTGTGAAAATATATTTTACCTGAAAAATGTTTGCTTATCAGGGAGCTCACCCCCGCTCCTACCTTCTCATCAAGTTTGGCAGGTTACTTCTGGAACATCCTGTATATATAGAAGATATAAAAATATAAATTTATATTTTGAAAAGTTTTACCTTTTGAAAAAACGATCTTAAAATTTTTGTAAAATTATTTGCAAATTGAAATCAAGTAGGCATTAACTTTATCGCGCCAAATATTCAGTAAACTGATGAAATTTTTAAAATTTTGAATATTTTTTTAAAATGGATTAAAATTGAGTTAAAATCTTTTCTCAATTTCTTCAAATATGAGTAACTATTTTTATATAAAAAATACAAATAATATTTACCAAATGTGGTTTCTAGGACCGTAGAGCCTTTTATTAGCGCAGCATTCCTTTTGATTTCTACAAAGGTCAGACATTTTCTAAATAAACATTTTAATGGCGCAGCGTACTATCACACATATGTGCGTACTCCTAATGGCAGCTACAATTATAAGCTCACACACATTTACTTGAAACGTCATCATTAACGCATAATTCTCTATTTATCTTCTGCTACATTTTGCATGCGTGCTATTGACCCCTCACATACTCGTAGTTTGGCGTCAACACCCTTAAACAATGTTCATCAGTTTACACTAAATGTAACGTATACGCCATGTCGACTGTCCTTAGGAGGTCGTTGCTGCACGTTGTATGGCTTCCATGGCCTGCATCCCGATGCCTAACCGGCCAGTGTCCAGAACAAACCTAACCAGGCATGCATGCGCGTTGACAGCTCTACATTTGTAGGATTTGCGGATTCAGGCAATTAATCGTTGCCCCCGCCATCCTCGTGGCATATTGCCGCCCTTCTCACTCTCCTTTCAGCAGCTCAGACGTTAGGCAACTCATGTAAGTGGTAGCTGAAAATCCGTTTTGTAAGTAATGCAAAAAAAGTGCGCCGAAATTGGATGTTACTATGATGTCTGCATTGGTGACTGCTTATTTGTATGCTTGCAAATGTTTAAGTCATATACACAAACATATACATACACATATGAAAATATTTAAACATAAATGCTTGCTTCCTTCCCTTGAGTGCTTGCTTTGCATCGCATTCGAGCTCATGAAAATAATTTTCGTCGGCAAAAGTTCACTTTCACAAAATATTCGTAACGTTCATGCACTCATAAAGTATTATACACATTTGTTTATCCGAGTATGTACGCAGAGGAGTAAATATAGTTGCCTGTTATTGCATGTGTGCTTATCTGAAATACTTTGTAAATGTGAATTTATGCCACATTGATGAGAATATTTGGCATAGCGTATTCAAGTTTATGTCTGATAAACGTTGTTGAGGGTTTTCCACAAGTTCAAATCAGATATTTGAGGGTAGCGAATTTTTGAAACAAAGCAAAAGTGTGGAATTTCAACGCTAAATGCCACAAGGTATGCTTTAAAAAAGATTTGCTTTCGAAAAATATGTCTTAAAGCTAAAAACATGATTTTATGAAACTAGCAAATACCTGCGCGCTTAAAAGTATTTATGTGTTGTTACTCACTCCCAAAAATCCGATGGCCACTTTCATAAGAAATAAAATATATTTAAAGAGCTTTAGGAAGTGATATTTTCAAAAAAATTTTAGATTTATGAAGCTTCTTCTTCTTCTTTATTGGCGCTGTAGCCGCCTAAGCGATTTTGGCCGAGTCCAAAACAGCACGCCAGTCATTTATGAAGCGTCTTTTTCTTCAATCGTGTACTAATTCAATATTTACCTTTTCTTATCAATTTAACTGAATTATATTTTTCAAATAGGTGGCAACCCGCTTCAAAAATATTTACGACAGTAAACTGTCTTAAACCTTTTTAGTTTAATACCCGTATTGTAATATTTCATTTATTTTATCAATTTAATTGAATAAATTTTTTCAAACAGGTGGCAACCCGCTTCAAAAATATTTACGACAATAAACTTTCGTAAACCCCTTTATTTTAATACCGGTATTGTAATATTTAATTTATTTTAACAATTTAAGTAATTAAATAAAATTTTTCAAATGCTTGGCAACCCGCTTCAAAAATATTTACGACAATAAACTTTCGTAAACCCCTTTAGTTTAATACCGGTATTGTAATATTTAATTTATTTTAACAATTTATGTAATTGTATAAAATTTTTAAAACAGGTGGCAACCCGCTTCAAAAATATTTAAGATAGTAAACTTTCTGGAACCTTTTTAGTTAAATACCCGTATTGTAATATTTCATTTATTTTATCCATTTAATTAAATACAATTTTCCAAACAGGTGGCAACGCTCTTCAAAAATATTTTCGGCAGTAAACTTTCCTAAAACTCTTTAATTTGATACCCATATTGCAATATTTAATTTATCTTATCATTTAAATCAAATTAAAATTTTCAAACAGGTGGCAACATTCTACAAAAATATTTTCGGCTGTAAGCCTTTCTTTTGACAGCCATATTGCAATATTTACTTTATCTTATCAATTTAATTAAACTGCAATTTTCCGACAGGTGGCAACTCTCTAACTTTTTTGTTCTATAATTTTAGTTAAACCTCTAGAAATACATCGGTGAAAACTGCATTCAATTCCATGCATTAGTTTTCGAGTGACGCGCGTACAAACATAAAGCCGGACAGACAAAAACTCCAAAAATTGTTAATTTGGCTTCTGTTGCTATGATAGGGCTCAGAACTCAGACGTCATGGAAGATAGACTGTTAGACTGAAATTCCAAAAGGAGTTATGCTTCTAAAATCGGAGATGATTTATTTGAAGTACAGATCACTCATACCGGAACAGCTGAATCTAATTTAGGTTAGGTTGGTTTAGGTTTCGATGTCTAAGAATAGGCACGCACTTGGACATTAAGGAGACGGTGACCACTGCTTAATCGATGAAATGCCGCGAGCCGATTACGAATTTACGAAGGCGGCTAATTTCAATGCCCGAGCGCTTCTCAGGGCTTGTCAGGAATTTCGAGTCAAAATATTTCACGCTTAGCCTCGCAAGTCATCTACCAGGCAGCTGCGACAGAATGCAGCAGGTAGGACTCCCGACCTTACTGCGTGAATAGAAATCGTACAGTGACTTGTCAGAACCCCTACCAAAAGCGAGAGCAAGAATAAGAAGCTTCTTCGAACATCCCCGATCCACAAAGGGACAGGTCATAAGGGTCTGAAATCGCGTCAGCTTGCTTCAATGAGAGTTTTTGGTGGAAGATACCGACTTTCGGTTGAATGTACCAATGCCTACCAGTGAAATTTTACTGTAACTAAGGAAGTTGCCAGCTTACCAGTCAATTATTTGAGTGGTTAGACCAATAAGTTTTGGCTGGTATGGAAATGAGAGTCAAATATGTAGGCTAGTTCTAGTTCTCTGCAAAAACCAAATTGGAGCTATATTTTGCGCGCTTCTTTGGAGTCATATGACTATTTTTGTAGCTTGTTGGGAAAACTTGATCTATTTGCAGTATAAATCTAGCCTTGAATGTGACTAAATATTTCGAAACTATGAAGTTCAATTACCTATTTGACTTATTTCTGTGGCCTTCATTTGCTGCTTATTTCTGCTCTTCAACATATTTATTCTGTACCACATTCACGTGCATCTTGTCTTAATTTATTTGCTGTCATTATTGTCTCGCACATAATTCATAATTTTGCCTTTTTTTGTGCTCTAAATACTTTGTTTCTTTGCTCTTCATATCAAATTAACCAGTCAGTCGACAAATTCCTTCAAATTTACTACAACTGTCTGGCCGTTATCCTCATCGGCCTTACCTCCGGATGGATTGCCAATTTCGTTTGGTGTCCTCCGCTGTCATTTCATTAGCTTTGCACGCACTGTTGTGCTTTCTCCTTCATCTTAAGTATTTAATATTTCGTTTTTTTCGCACAAATTTTTTGTACGCTCCACTTGAATTTTGTTAGACGTGCTAAGCTGTGCTATTCATAACATGCTTCTTGGCTGCAAAAGTTTGTTTTTCAAGCACATCTCTTCCTTACTCATATCTTACAAGTTGCAAAAAAATATTTCATAAACTTTCTTCAATGCAAGCCTAAAAATAAGAAACTGTGAAAAAATTGCAGACACAAAAGACCTTCCATTGCACCAGCAGCATCCTTCAGCACTTGGCGAGCTTGGCGCACTTTTCGACGTTTTGTCTACTCGAAATTCTCCCAAACTTTCACTCAATTTGTTTGTGACTCGGCTCTGGCAGCCGCACGCCTTGGCGCTCCTCTCATTGTTAGCTGTAACTGTAGCCAGTTTTGTTTCGTTCCATCTAATTTTTGGTTAATCCAATCAATTTTATTAACACGCTCAATGGCGTATAATTTTCTACAGCAAAAGTTTTCTCGTCAATTAAAAGTACTCGCCGCACTTAAAAAGATATGAAACTGGAGAAAGTTGTCCAAAGTGGCTTGTTATCCATTTTCAAGTGATGTCTGAAGTGTGCTAAGGCGAAAAAAGCGTGCAGAATCATTGAGAACTATGAAAAATTTTTGTAAAAAATAAATAAAAAATAAAAAACTTTTTATTATTTTTAACTATTAAAATATTATATAAAATTAAAACATTAAAATAAATTTTTCGTACACTCATTTGGCACAAATGAACTTTAATTTTTGGCAGACATTTTTAACTTGCGATTATTTTTCTAAAATTTATTGGATTTTTCGTTTTGAAAATACATGAAAAAATAATAGCAAAAATTAATTATTAAAAATTGAATACAAAACAAGAAACAGATAAATTAGCTCTAAAATTATTTTTTATTTTATGAACTGCCTGCAAAAAATTTACATTTTGAAAAGAAAGCTTAAATTTGTAAGAACCATAAATTTTAAGATCTTAAAAACTAAAAAAATGGTAAAAAAAAAATGTTTGACAGTACTTCGGCAGGGACGTAGATTCGTACACTCTTGATTAATATAAAAAATATTATCTAGACAGAAAGTTTATTTTTATGATAATTAAAAAAAAAATTGGTAATTGGTAATTGAGCCTAAATATGTGCATATTTTGTAAGTACTTCGACAAAAAGAAAAGTTTATTAAGGGCCGTTTTTTCAAGTAGCTTTAAAAATTTATCTGTCCTCTAAACAAATTTTATTCTAAAAAATGTATTTAAAGGGCAGTTGAGTTGTAAAAGTTACTTGAAAAAACGGCAGTTAGTCTGAAAGAATAAAAAATTTTAAATTTTCGTACACTCATTTAGCCAAAAATAAATTATCCAGGACAGAACATATCTTTTCAATATTGTTAAAAAAAAATAGTTTTTTTTTTGAAAATTTAAAAAAAAAAAAACAACATATTAACATAGTTGAAATTAAAAAAAAAAATAAACTAATTCCATGCATCTTTTTTATTTTAGAAATTGGAAGCAGAAAATAAAACAGAAAATATATAAATTTGTAAAAAAAAAACAAAAAATTGTAAAACTAAATGAAAGAATTTGGCAACTTAAATTTAGAAAATACGTTTTACAGCTAACTATGTTTACATTTTGTAAGTATGTACTTCGACAAAAACAAAAATGTATAACGTTTGAAAAAATAAAAAAGGATGAAAATTTAGTACTGGCAGAACACATTTTAAAAGCCAGTTTCACGAAAGCAATTTAAGTGAAAATTAATTTTTTTATTTGAATTTAATATGGAAAATGACAGAAAAAAAATTATTTTTCACTTAAATTGCTTTCGTGAAACCGATAATAAGACTTAGAAATGAAAATTAAAAATTGTGAAAAAAATTTTTTGACAAAAATTCAAAAAAAAAAAATAACATCAAAAAATGTCTACAAGCATGACAAAACCGAAAAAAGTTTTAAATTTTCGTACTTATTTGGTAAAAAATGTATTTTCCTAATATTTTTTTTTAAATTGTGCATATATGTTTTTAAGGCTTCTGAAAAAAAACTAACTTAAAAAAATATATTCGTTCTATAACTATAACGGAACTGAATCAACCAAAACTAATAAAAAAAAAATTAATTTACAAATATGTAATTAGAAAAAAAAAATTTGACGCTTCTTACTTAAAAACAATTTTTTTCGTTCTATAACTGTAAAAGAACTGAATCAGCAAAACCAAAATTAATGAAAAATTTAAAAAAAAAATAGATTTGCAAATATTGAAAAAATAAGAACATTTAAAAAACTTAAAAAATTTTGTTTAAAAAAAAAATGTAGAACAATTTTCAAGAATTAGTAAAATACGCTTGTTACTCATCAAATCTTATATGTGTAGATTTTGGGGGGAAAAAACGGATTTTAAAAAATTTAGAGCAATTTTTTTAAATACATAAAAAAATTTAGAAAGTAAAATTAAAAAAAATGCATTTAAAATATTTTTTTATCTTAAATTTAAAAAAAAAAAATGTAATATTTAAAACGGCTTTTAATAGTTTTTAAATTTCATTCAAATATTTGAGCATATTCGCAAAACCGTTTCAAAATCTATGACTTGACATCAGCCAATATAATTGTTTTGGCAAATTGTGAATCCGATAAATGATTTCGCATAAAATAATAATACATACATATGTACATACATATTTTTTAAAAACTCTTTGCGAAACCATTTGATATAAAGAAAAATGCGAAAAAGTTCAATTCGAACAAAAAAAAAAAAAGAAAAAATTAAGTAACTTTATGAAGAAGCACAGCAATAATAAAAAAGCTTAAACTCACACAGGGGACATTTTAGTACAAATCTCTGCAGGATCTTAGTTGGTTAATAGTCCCCTAAGCATACTTTAATAAAATTACCCAAACTGATTACTTCCAATTTGGTCTACATTGGCTTAACACATCCACACGACACTTAAATAAATTTCTATCGCACAATGCCTTTGACCCCATTGACCTAACCACGCACATAATGAAATTAACAAAAGTTGTATTGTATTTAGGGCACACTTAAGCTTCTTAAGCTGCCGATGAGCTTAAGTAATAACTGCGTATGCTACATTTGAATGACTTATCCTTCTAGTGAAATGTTCATTAATCCATAATTAATGTATAAATGCGTTAACAACATATAAAATGATTTCGCGCCTTTACTATATTACCGCAAAAAAATCAAAACTACGTTTTAAGAGCACTGGAATGCTTGAAGAGAAAAATTTCCATTCGTGAAATTACTCTCGTAAGTCTCACGCCGTGAAGCCATGAGAGCGCGCAAATTTGGTTGAATACTCTTTATTTCCTTTTAGTTACATCAGTTTTCTAACGGTTATTTTTGTCTACTTTTGATGAGGCAGTGGTTACACACTTAAGATTTTAAGCTGCTTCTGTCATCTATAAAAAGGTCGAGCAATTATACAGATGTGTACTTGAAAATTCTTTGTTCGCATTAAACTCCCAAAATACTAGGCCAAAAGTAATTATTTATGACTTTAAATAAAGCACTTGCAGCGAAGAAGGACATAGGGGTATTTGATTTATAAAATTGCAGTAAAATACTTGAACTTACAGATGGATCCTTTCTTCTAATCGACAAAATAAAAATCATTTGAAAGAAGAATGCAGCATTACTGCATAACGTTAGAAGCTTCAAAAGTTATGGTACTAAAAATTTTTTCCCCGAAGTGTTGCCACCTTTTAAAAAAAATGAATTTAAATTAAACTTTTAATTTGTGTAGAAAATGACAAAATGTGTTTTAGACGAAAGGTTTGTATCTGCGATCATATAAATCGGGATGGAGTTGCCATCACTCAATAATTATAAAAAAAAATAAATTTGGAAATTAAATTAAATATTGCAACATACATATGTACATCCCACATATAGATATCTAACAATTAAAATTAATATTTCTTATGTAAAGACAGAGTGAAAAAAATTTGCCAATATTTGATTTCACCGCCAATATTTATTACCCCACAACAATTATATTGAGTGTATCTACCATAAACATTAATGAAGCATTTTATGCACATTTATGGGGCAGCAGTCATCTCGCTCACGTTTCTATACACACGTGTATTTTATATAGAAAAGTGCTTATATCAACAAATGCATATGTCTGCTTTCATACTCTTATAAGACGTATTGGGGAGGGTCACTTCAATATAGGCAAAAGAATCATAAAAAAAACAAAAATGCCAAGCACGAAAAGTTTATGGTTTATCTGCAAAAAAAAAAATTTTAAAATAATGATGGAGATTCGTTCAAAAAAAAAAAGCTAAGGTCAACTGATGAGTATTAGAAGAAATTTAAAAAGTGAAGAAATATTCATGGGAAGTGCAACATGACATGGGTAATATTCATGAGAATTCAAAATTTTCATAAGAAAGCTTAATTTTTATCAAATGAAAATTGAGAGCTGAAAATACCCATGCGAAATATTTATGGGAAATGCCGAATTTCATGGGTAATATAAATGAGAAATGAAAATTTTCATTTATAACATTCATTTTTATCAAATAGATGGAAATGCTAATGAGAAATATTCATTTTCATGAAGTCTAATATTTTAATGGGTTGAGAACTGAAAATAAAAATTTCACTTGAAAATTTTCATTGCCCATAAATATTGCTCATGAAATCTTTCACTTCTTATGAATATTTGTCTTGAGCATTTTCAGTGATTTTTGAACATTCTTGAGAATAGACAGTAGTTTTTCGTAGTCTAATTTTTCAAGAGAAATATTGATTTTCTTCAAATGAAATTTGAAGTTATGTATTTTTCACGAATGTTTTCTGTTATGTTGTTTTTTGCATGCAAAACATCAGCCATGACATAATTTCAGATTTAATTTTAATCGAATTACTTTGACGAAAATTAAATAAAATAAAAATTGAAAATTCTATTTTCAAAAATAATAAAATTCTGAAAATTAAAAAAACGTTTCAAAATTAAATCATTAAAGCTATTTATTGTAAAATGTTTGTAAAAAAAGTTTCCACTTCGCAATGGCTTTGGCAAAGAGAGAAGTAAAAATTTAAATTTCGATTTTTCAAATTCATTGTGAAATCATGAAAAATTTTTAATTTTATTATGTTTTAACAAAAATTACAAATCTTGAAACCATTTTTTGGACTGTCGACGCTTTAAAAGCCAGTTTCACGAAAAGAATTTAAGTAAAAATTAACTTTTTTACTTGAATTTAATATGGAAAATGACAGAAAAAAAAATATTTTTCACTTAAATTGATTTCGTGAAACCGATAGTAAGAATAGGGAAAAAATTAACATTTAAAAACTGGCTTTCACTTTTTAATTTTTTGCAGTTTTTTGATTTGAAATAGCAGATTGAATGTTGAAGCAGAGCGAAAATTTTTACAAATAATTAAAAGGAATAAAATTATATAAAAAACATTTAATTATTTCGCTTTAATTTATAGTAAAAACTAACAGCTATTGCAAAAATTTTTATTTTTTAATTTTCTCAAGAATTACAAAAGAAATTTTTGCAACATGTAAACTAAAAGGCGTATTTCTAAATTTTATTCGCATTAATTTTGTGAAAAAACTTTGTAAATTTAGAAAACAAATAAAAAATGGTTAAAAATTAATTAATTATTTCAAGAAATTTTCGATTTTTTTATTATTTGTTCATATGCATTTAATTTGTGTTCAAAAAACGTCACACCCTAATACTCACAATAACATTTTCTAACAATCTGATTTCCACATATGCATGTATGTAGTTGTGGCCTTGTTCGCGAATAAAATTTAATGCATAACATGGAATGTTTGTTTTTAATTTTATCAAAAATATCCATGGGAAAGCTTAAAAAAATTTTGGCTGCTATGATTTTACCTTGTGAATACATAACTACATACATGAAAAACTACGCACATATGTATATCTGATTACTTAGATACACCACTTGAAGTTTCTGCGAAAATCACCAATTTGGAATGTGCTACCCGCATCTCCTCATCCTTACTGCGCCGTTCCTTCAAAGACGTACATAGTACATACCTAAAATCGGAGGAAATCTCAGTTAGTTATTATTTTTTTTATAGTCAACCAAACTTTCATGGCTTTTTGAGTACTTTAATAAGATTTTTACTAAGTTAATAAGAGGCGACACAAGTTTTACTATCATACTTTTTTAATGAGTCACTTTAAAGTTAGACAGTAAAAGTTTTAAAATGGATACATATGAATGTACATGCATACGCGCATACATACATATGTATATGTGTCTTTACGAAGTCAAAATTATCAGATTTAATTTAAAAAAAGATTATGCTAAGCATTTTTTTTAAATACTTACCTTAAGAAAACAATGAAAAAAGAAAAAAAAAATTATTTTATTTTGAGCAAAAATAAAACATTTTCTAATCAGTCTTACCGAAACTTAAGTGGAAATACTAGTTTTTGATTATATTAATACCAAAATTGAAAAAAGATTAAGAAAAAAAATATTTTTTGAATATCGTTTTTTTAAGTTTTCAATTAAGTTTTGACAAAAATTGGGCGCAAATAATTTTTTTCCGGAAATTGTTTTTTGATTTTGAGTTTGTTTAACCATTAGAAAATTATAAAGTAATCTCTTTAAATAATTTTTTAAGGAAAGTATACGAAAACTTTTTTGATATTTGTTTTGAGAAAAAATAATTAGTAAAATTTTTTCAGCGAAATTTGAGCGGAAATAACTTTTTTCAAGTTAAAGGTTTTGGCATTATATCCTTATTTGTAAAACATAAACTAAAAAATAGATTTAAAAAGCTTTATAAGTTGACGTTTTCTTACATTTTTCAATTTATAAACCTTTTTTAAAGCTATTTTATTTTTTATGAATAGGGCTATAATATAAAGCTGCAAAAAAATTTAAATTTTTCAAGGTAATTTCATTTTGAGAAACACAAATTTGAACAAAAAACTAAATTAATTAATTGAAAATTCTTAAAATTTTTTTTAAGTGTAAAAGACAACAAATTAAACTCTATATCGAATTATAAAAATTTATCAAATCGGTTTTGTCAAAATTTTAGCGGAATAATATTTTTGAAACTGAATTTTTTCAAATCTTTTTTGCAAACCATAATATGTATGTACATACATACAAACTTATTAAAAACCTTAAAAAATCCTTAAAATATGTGAATTTGGTTTTAAGACAAAATTAAATGTCCACTTTCCAAAAATGGTTAAGAAATAATTTTTGGAACAATTTTTTGAATTTTATTTGGAAAATGTTTTTCCACTACTACCCAAACAATCATAACTTTAAACGAAGTAAATGTGTATATTATTTTTTTTTAATTGCAAACGGTTGTTTTTTGTAAGCCCAGATTAAAAAAAATTCTTGTGCGTTGATTGGAATGACAAATATTTCTGGAGATGAATTTCTGCAAATAATTTTACGCCAAATATGTACTCAAATCAAACTGATTTTTTAATTAATTTTTTGATTAGCAAAAACTAGTTTTTGTGAATTTTAATTTTAAGATATGTTCAAAAATATACATACATACAAAATTAAAAGAATTCCAATATATTTTTCGCAATTTCCGAAAGAAGGCTTAACTTATTTTTGAAAAAATTAATTTTAGTACAATACAATAAGTTAAAGTAATTTTTTTTTTATAAATTTTTGTTTTTGATTACAGTTGCTTTTGAAAAACCTAAATTTATAAATATTTTAAAAATATGTATTTTTACTATTTTTAATTAGTTTTGTTAGGTTAAACACGAATTTCCAAAATTTTCAAAAAATTCTGAACTAGTTACATATAATTCATTTTGAATTTGTAATTTTTGGATTTCTGGTTTCTTTTGATCTTGAGATATTTTTGGATTTATTTTTTATTTTTATTTGAGATAAATTTCAATATTTCTTTCTCCAAATTCTCAAATAAAAATAATTTGTTTCAGAAAAAAAAGTCTAATTTTGTTTTCGAAAATTTTTTAATTTTGTTTTTGAACTTTTTTACCGATACGGTCTACTGTACATATTTATTTTTGGGGAAAATTATTTTTGTAAACATTTTTTTTCTTTTATATTTCATAATAAGTACCTACTTAATAAAAAATCACATTTTCTTTAAAAAACATTTCTCTTGCTTTCATATATGTAATTATACATACTTTCGAAAAAAATTTCGTATGCTTTGACTCCTATTAAGGCAAAGTGCAAACTTAGATTTTGAAATATCCAAACAACAAATAAAGTTTCAGTTTTTCCCTATATTCATTTGTAGATAAATACCATTGTCTATTTCCACACGCACACACACAAATGCATAAGAAACAAAATACATAGTTTTAGTGTTGACACACCGCATTGAACTGGAAAATAATTGCGATCAAAAGTTCAACAGAAAAAAGAGCAAACCAACTTGCAGGAGTGCAATCTCAAAAGTGCCTGTTTGAAACAGAAACATATGTATGTAAATAAACAATAAAGAAAAACAAGATAAAAGTGTAATTGAAATTGCAACAAGCAACAACAATAAGAAACATACGAGCAGCAACAACTTTTAATGGCGTAGTTCTGCATTCGGTCTGTGGGTCTGCGGCTTAAGAGTTAAAAAGCAAAAACCAAGAAATATGTATGGAAATTAAAAACTACAAAAAAGAATGCAAATGCAAACAAAAAGGCACACAAAAAAACTCAAAAAGCAAAAAACAATTTTCTGCAATTCATTTAAAAGTTTTCACGCACGCTCATGTGTTGACGCTGACGTCCCAGACCGCTGGCAAAACTTCCGCCAACTCGCTTTTTACTGCTTAACAGTCAAATGACTGTTTGTTGTCTTTTTTACTGTTTTTGTTGGTTATGCTGTTGGTTATTTATTTTAATTTTTTTAACTTTTTGTAGTTTTTAGTTTTTGCTTTTGCTTGAAGTTTTGCAAAACTAACTAAAAAGTGAAAGTTTCCCCTCAACGCCACTTTTTCTCTTTTGTTTATTTGTGGTTAAAGCAGTTTGTGCTCACGTCTCAAGTTTTTTGTGTATGTTCAGAAGATTTTTTAAAACATTTATCAGAATTTTCATGTCTTGCAGAACTTTTGCTGATATGGTGAAAAGCAAGTTTAAGAACACTTTTGCTGAAATTCATTGCAACTACGTGAGGTGTTGATATTGAAATATTTTTCTTCACAGAAATCAAATAGGAATTGTAAGGAGCGACAGTTGAAGTTTCGCAGAAAAACAGCAATTAAGAAAAAAGTATATAAAAATTTATGTGATTGTTCATTTGCATAAATTGCATAAAAAATTTCCTCTGTTAACCATCACCCAGAGTGCATTCACTGCCACAACGCTTTAATGAGAAATCAATTTTCCATTTTCTCCAAATTCATTTTTCGCTTACGACCTTCACGCCATTTTTAAGAAATGACTGCAATGAAGGAAATAACATAGAAAGTGAAAAAAGTATAAAATGCGCATTTGTAAAAAAATATCCCCCAAAGAACTCTCAAGTGTTGCAAGCGTGCTTCGCTGCAAAACGGAAAAAACGATTTGAAAATGTCATGTAAAAAATGACCAGAAAACTACTAAACGAACCGAATGGGACTGGACTGCTGTGTAACAGTTGGTTGAGCGTGTGGGCGGTTGAAAAATCTATCGATAAACGACGTTGACTTGCCCTGCTGCCAGCCCTGAAAGAAGTCAGAAAATGGTAGTAAACGAATTGCCTGCAGCGGGTCAGGAAAAGTTAGCCAGAAAGTAAAAAATAAGAAGGAGAAAGTAAAAAACTAGAAACCATGCAGGCATTTAAAAGATAGCTATGCATGTAAGCCATGAAAGGGGACCGATGAAAGTTTGCTGGATTCGGGAAAAAAGGAAAAATGGAAAGTGAGCAAGTGAAAATTCTTCATCGCATTAAGCTATCGATGAATTTATTGATATCAATATATATCAATATTGCTATCGATAAACTAATTAATATTGTTATAAAGAAGTTTATCGATATTATTATTGAAACAATTTATCGATTTTTTTATCGATAAGCTTAAAAAAGTTGGTAATCGATACATCGAACGACAGTGATAGACTAACGGGGCTCTAATTTGAAACAGGTTGGGAATGCAAACTTATGGTTATGTAGATATCGATAGATTTATCGATATTGTTATCGTTAAACTAAACAATATTGTTATAAGAAAAATTATCGATATGGTTATCGAAAAGTCTGTTGACACTCTTATAGATAAGTTAAAAAAAATCGCTGCATGGGACGGCATTGACCGATTTTTGGAATTTTCATCGATGTATGTAATTACAATACATTTATTTATCGATATACATACGTATTTATCGGCACAACTAGCGATAAAAGGTATCGATCTTGTTGTCAATATGAATTTCGGTATATTTATTTACATATTTATCGATAATTTTTTAATGTTTATTAATATTGCTATCGATTTTTGAAAAACATACATACATATGTATTTAGTTCAGCTGAGGGAAAGTGCGACAGTTTACCAAGCTTGATTTGCATAAGACGTGATTTGAATGACTTTGAGGTGTAATCGGAGGCCGAGGTTAGCTAAGCATAAACTATTCAAATCATAGTATCTGGAAGGAAATTGGTATCTCTGGAGATGTCATTAAGTTGGCTGAAATATTTTCTGCCATTTTCAAACACATAAAGTTGGCAAGTCTACTCAAATATTGAATGATGATAAGAGCCATGCTTTTTTAAAAATTTGTTATTGTGATTTTATTCTTGGAATACATTTAATTAGTGACAAGCTGATGATTCATATTAGCAAAATGTGATGTGAATTGGGGCGGAACGAAATATATTTATTAAGAATGTGGCGAAATTCGTTGAAATTGAGTTGATTTGATATGATGTGATGAAATATCATAAAGTGCGATATGATTGACATGAATGTGTTCAGTTGTAAATTCGCTGAGTTGTGAAATATTTTTAGTAAAAAATTGCAGATAAATGAAAATTACAAGAATCGTTGAATAAGAGATTATGTGATGTCATATGGTATGATGTGCCATGTGATGTGACACGATATGATGCAATATGGTATGTCATGCGACTTAAATTCTATTTCGTAAATTTCTGATTATTTAAAAAAAGAAATCACTAGATCTCCCTGAGGATTTAATTTTATATGTCCGTATGTATGTGATCTTTTCGTCAGAATACAGGTGATGTTATCAAGCTTGGTTGATGCGATGCGATGTGATGTCATGTGATATGATATGATATGATGTGATATGTCTGGGACTAAAAAAAGAAAGCTGCAATCATTTTCTACCATAAAATAGTACATAATATGTACTTAGTAAAATTATTAAAAATCACAAGCACATCAGATGTAGTGATATCACGCCGAAAGCAGGCTCAATGCTTGACTGGCTCATTGTAAAGGCCGTGTCACAGGATTAGTGCATATGTACATTTTAGCAGTCACAGAGTGGCGTTGTCTTGAAATTTCATGAGTTCAACTCGATAAAAAAATTTCCAAGCACCACTATGTAACTGTCAATATCTACAAATCTGTACAAATGCACCAATCGTGTGACTTTTCCTTAAGGTCACAGGAAGTGATTTTAGTCGATATAATTCATGCTTCCATGATTCATGGGTGTAAAATCAGAGAGCTAATTTTAATATATTTCGATCAGATTTATCCCCAACTGAATATGACGAATCTACTTTCCGGGTTTTTTTCCTTCAAACTAACCAACTAATCATTTATGCATATCCACTTTCATACAAGACACATATATATGTACCCTGCAGGAAATTGAATTAATTTGAAAGTTATTTATAAACTACTTTATTTTCAATGATAACTAATTGAAATTCTCACTATTTTACCTGCAACGAACTCATTTATTTAACATGGCGATGTCCTAGGAAGCAGTCAATTGCCTTTTCCTGCATATATTTTCAATTACTTTAAAATGTATTTGGTTTGAAGGACTTTAAAAATTAATATTTGAATACGCCTTCGTTCTGCACTTCACAGATGCTTTTTCATAGTTCGGAGACACCAAAGAAAAATTCTTATTATGCATTTTGCCTCTGACGGCATTCGAACCCGTACCTTCTGGAAGCCAACAAATAACAGCAAGCACCTCTGCACACTCAGCCACAGCCAGACATGTAAATATGCTGTCAAATGTTCGCTTTGAATTACAATGAGCAAGTCAATAGTCCGACTCTGCATATGATTTAAACTACTTTCAAACGCATTTGGCTTAAAGAACTTCGAAAGTAGTTAGTTTCCAACTACTTTCTAAATTGATGGTTCATTGGGTAAAAAAATTGCATTTGTTCCAAAGTAATTTTTCAATTAGTTGTTTTAAAATAAAAATCACTTCTTTCCGACAGGGTACGTACTAAAACCCACACATGGACATACTTACATGGAAGTGCTCTCATCGAGCACTCGTAGTGTACATAATACCATTGTTTGTTATTGTTGTGGTCTTGTGGCTGCTTCCAATGGCGGCTCATCATCATTGAACCGAGAAGTAGCCACAGCAAAGGATGTTGAGTGCAGAATGTAAGATGCGCCATCAGCATTGTTTGTTTGTGTTCACATTGGAGCTTCATACGAAGCATACTCGTATGACACCCCTGTGGGGTATGTGTGTTTGTGTACTTATGATGGAATGTCTGAGTGCGTGA
>JAPVRG010248167.1:0-13601 GCA_029783565.1 Rhagoletis cerasi
TTTGCCTAATCTTTTCGGTATTTCTCCTGAATGTAATTTTATAAACGAAACGAGTTTTCCGGTAAAATCGGGGCTGCTACCCTCGCTAAAATTTACGCGCTTGCGAAATTCTTAATTTTTATTGAAAAATTTAGAAAATTGTATTTAAAAAAAATTCACATAATCATTAATAATCAAAAAAAAGTCGTAAAAATGTTGCCTTTAATATAATAAAGAGAACAATAAATCATTTTCTGCCAGCGAATTCCGAAGAAATTAAGAAAATTAAAATTTTAATTTTTTCACCTTTCAAACTTTTTTTTATTGTCTAAAAATACATTAAGAATATGGCGCTACAGTCAGATGTCTATCCAAAGACACTTATAAAATTAATTTGTATATTAACAGCCAAAATAGTTTACGAGGAGCGCTTGAACATACTGATTTTTTTATGAATTGAACCAATTTATACAAAACATTCAAATCCTAAATTTCCAAATCCAAAAGTGTCTACGCGAAGAGCCATGAATCGAGTATTTTCTCTTAGAATAGAGAAAAGGGAAACATAATGCTCAAAACGTAAATTTGCAACTCTTAGAAAAAGTCTACATGAACTTCAAGTGATGCCCGACGTTCTGTGTTAATCCGAAATCCGAAAAAATACATCAATTACCCGCATCTTAAATAAGGTAATCCCACGAAATTTGCAAAGAATTTAAAGCCTATATTTCAGTAGTATATGTGTATAACTCATTTTCTTTCGAAATTCTGATTTTAAAAATATCTACATCAATTAATTAGTTTCAGTGTTTATTAAAACCCAGGATTTTGAAGAAATTCATAACTTACGAACCTTAGTTTTTATAAAGGTTTTGTAACTACTTTTTAAGAACACAAAAATTTTAGATGGGGCCTTCTTATATTAAGGTAACGTTCTTAATATTCATCATGCGAAAAAAATTTCAAAATTTAAATCAATTTTTTAAATTTATAATTTTACTCCACATAACATCTTCAGGACGAATAATTATGTAAGAGTGTGGAATGATCTTAGTTGTATTTTGATAAATTATTCATCGATAATTGTGTTACGAGAAAATCCCCTTTTTTATTTGAAATTACCCTTCTTCTTTTAATACCTTTTGTTGCAAAATATTTCTCAAATAGGGAAATTACCCACAATCTGGAATCGTTGACATCAATACGATGGAATAGAGTATTTCCTTTTTGAGCAGAGAATAATCATACAAAACACTCAAATCCTGAACGTTCAAAACCAAAAATGTCTACGTAAAGAGCCTCGTAAAAAGTATTTCCTCTTTGGATAGCAAAAGTTCATACCAAACACTCATATCATAAATTCTCAAGTCTACGTGAAAAGGAGTATTTCCTCTTCTACTGAGGTAAGGCTCAAATAGTAAATTTTCGAGTACAACAAAGGCTACGTGAAGAGCATTGAATAGAGTATTTCCTTTTTGTTTCTCTCTTCGAGCAAAGTTTTTGATATACAAAATGACATTTCGTTGAAAGTGCAGATTTTTTGCTCGCTTTGAGTTCTTTTCTACATTTCAATCAAACGGTCGTTAACGCTTGTTAAAGTTTTTATAAAAATGAATCGAAGAAAATCTTTTAAAATTGTCCAACTTTTCCAACTCTCCGGTTCAAGGTGCACAACGCCGCCATTATAATAATGATGGCAATGTGGAAAGAGACACACCAATTACCCAATTCGTGCGAAATACACCATACTCATGCCAAATAATTCTACTTCTTTGGCTGATGTCAAAAACGCTCAGAAATTTACTTTTTTTCTTTCGCCATTGATAGCGTGATTTTGTTAGTTTGTTCATTTGAAGACTCGAACTTCACCGCATAAAAATGAAATATATACATAAACAAAAAGTTTCGATATCATTATTTATTCGAATCAATCAACAAATTACATGATTTAAAAAAAAACTTAAAGTTTAATTATTCTTCGTTTCATTACAACTTCTGTTTCAGAGATGTTGTACGCTACATCAGTTGATCTTCAAGATTTTCATCGTCTAATTCAAGCTCCTCGTACCAATTCGTGTGCACTCCATTTACAACGTTTTCACTGATATCGCAACTATTTACTGGAACGATATCACTTGAATTAATTATTTGTGGCATGTCGGAGCTGAATATACATATCCTTCGAATCCGCCTTTTTTTTTTCTTTTTTTAACCAATTTTACACAGCAAAAAAATTTATATAGGTATATAACTTCAAAAACAAAGAATTTTTTTATCTAGCAAAATCCGAAATGATATGACTGAAGAGCGTTCATAATCTTTCTGAAGACAAATCGTTCTTCGAAAATAGAATGTGCAATTTCTCTAAAAATTGAAATTTATAGAACTGTAAAAAATTTGCTTGTTGCTGACTAATTGCTCAACAAAAAATTATTGATAAATCACTCTGATCAAATAAAGTTTATAGAGATCTAAAAGTTTAAATTATTAGAGGATTTTCACTAATCATGAAATTTAAGAGAAAAGAGTATAGAAAAAGAGGCTTATATAAATATGTCTACATGCAGAGCCTTATAAAACCCTTTTAGAATTATTGCTCTTTATTCTGAGCCTTATAAACCCCTTATAAGAGCCCAGTCTACGAGAAGAGCCTTATAAAACCTTTATAAAAACATTAGTTCTTCAAACTTAGAGTTGTGTGTTATCCGGGTGCAAACCACACTTTCAGAATTTTCTGAATAATAGAGAAATATTAAAGAATTTCTAAAGAAATCAATATTTCCTTTTCGATTTTATGCCGAATTTTCTAAAATGAAATTTATTGTGTACACTTCGATTTGCTTACGAAATTTCCGAAGAAAATCCGTGCTATGTGACGACCTTTCTCGGATTTCATTCAGAACTTTTTTAGATTTCTTTTAAAAAATCGTACAGACTTTTTTTTACGAGTTCGTGTCAACCACTTCATATGATTTTCTTTAAAGATTCGTACAAAAATCTGAAGAAATATCCGATATTCTTAAAGATTTCGGTAAGATTTCGGGAACTTTGGTTTGCAGGGCAGATGCATCTCGCTCTAATTTTCTGTGAACACAGTGTGACATTTTTGTCAATTTAACTTACAAAACCTTTATTGCGCTGTAAAAATATTAAAAAAAAAATAAATATTTCAAATAAGTATAAAGAAAAATAATTTATGAATATATGAACGGTACAAAAAGTGAGGTAAAACCTTTTATGCATATTATAAGCGAAATGCTTTTTAGGTTAGTTCCTCTATGTGGGGAGTTATTTCCTGTGCTGCAGCTAAGCGCATTACATTTTTTAAATTACTATCAGAAAGTCGATTTCTTAACCTACTCTTATTAAGTTTCCTTATGGAGAAAAATGTTTCACATGAGTATGTGGAACCAAACATTGCTATTACTTCTGCAGTAAATAAACGTAAATTTGGAAATTTTTTAATACAAATTCCTTTATAGAGGGTTATAGAGGGTTATGAACAGGCATGGGCAGAGATGTAGCAGGTGCTTCGAGAACGAAAAAATGCTTGTTCAATGAGAAAAGCATTCAGTTTATGTGCAACAGTTAAATCAATAGGGGTATTCGTCTAAACGCGTAAATGCCTCGGAACCGCGTACACCACGTAAATAAACCGGGTTTCCATACAAAATTAAGTAAGTTTACGAGGTTTACGCGGTTACAAGGCATTTACGCGTTTAGACGAATACCCCTAATATGTTTATGCGTATAAAGTTACCAAAACTCAAATTTGTCCCACCGTTCTATCGTAAGTACATGCCTGCCCTGCCGGAAATTAAATAAAGTTAAAAGTAGGTTATATATTGCATTTCGTTCAATGACTAGTTGCTATTTCTTGCAACGAACTTATTTATTTAACATGGCGATGTCATAGGAAGCAGTCAATTGTCCCATACTGCATTTATTTTCAATTGAATTGCTTGTAATTTAAATCCAACAACTTAAAAGAAATGAAGTTAACGAATAAGAATGGCAAGAATATGGAATCAAAACTGTCTCACGCTGCATTTGTTATTACAACGCTTTTATCATTTCACTGAGTTGTGTGTCCAGCCACCTTTGCTTGCTATAATCAAAGTTTCCATTATTGTTTTATACAAAACTGTTAATAACAACGTTAAGTTGGAAAATGTTAATAAAATGTCGTTAACATTCTGTTCTTTAACGGAAGAGTGCAAGCGCGGCGTCTAGCGGCGAAAAGAAGACTTTCTAACTATGTGCTTTACACCTGCTAAGTTCAGCATAGATACATATCAAAGAATATAGATGCCGCTAAACTACATAAACGACTTAAAGTTTACAGCAGTGGTCGGCATACTCCCATATTTAAACGATTCAATGAGTGAGAATGTGTGCGTTAAAAGCACTTCTCAGCTGTGAGTGTGATTGTGTATTGCAGTGCAGTGTGTACTTTATGTATGTATATACATACAAACAAACATAGATATGTGTGTATGTACCCTGCAGGGAAACCGCGAACTAGTGAAACAAATTTTTAGTTCCAAAGTTACAGAAAACTTTTTAATATACAACGCTTTTATAAATCGACTAAAAAGTAGAAAATAATATTTCTCAGTCCCATAGAATTTGTTTTGATAACTTTTGATTTCGAAATTTTAGCAAGTCATTATAAACAATTTATGAGATTGAAAATGAAAAGCGTGGGGCGCACGTAATATACTCGAATTGATATGAACAGTAATACATGTATGTATGTGGATATCGATCGCTTAAAATCGATCTCTTATTTGTACTTGCGCTGTAGAAATTTTTGGTCTACGTTTTGTAGTTTGACAGTTGTCAATTAAGTATAATGCTTTGTATTGCATGCGCTCCACGTTTTTCATTTTCAATCTCATAAATTGTTTATAATGACTTGATAAAATTTCGAAATCAAAAGTTATCAAAAAAAATTCTATGGGACTGAGAAATATTATTTTCTACTTTTTAGTCCATTTATAAAAGCGTTGTATATTAAAAAGTTTTTTTTATTTTATTTATTTTAATTTAGTTTTAAATTAGTTGACTAAAATTACTTTTTACATATGTTGATTTTTGAAACTGACTTATTTTTTTCCGTCAGGGTAGTTGTGAACAATAATACACTCTCACTTTCAGCTTACGCTGTTTTGTGGTAGAGAACTCACAAGCGATTCCAACGTTTGGGGCATTTTCCGTTTTGTGGGGAATTTGTCGCTGTGGTTGGAATCAGGGAATGAGCTGCTTTTATCGGGGAATTTGATTTTATTTATTTTTTATTCAATAATGAAATTTTTTGATTCTAAAGAGATAGTTAAGCCAATATTTTTGGTCCTTAAATGTCATATTTTTTTAAGTATGCATACGTTTTTCGTTGGAGAAATTTGTGGATAGATTTACTCGTAGAAGAGTCCGTGTCACTCTGTGTAATAAGTATTTATAATAATATAATTCCTTTGTAATAGCTGCCAAAGGTTTTTTGTTTGAGAATAAAAAGCGCGCTACTTTTCTGCTATATTAATTATAGCTACACTTAATGTTTTTTTTAATAAAAAAAAATTAAGTTACCTCAAATAGTGAAAGAGATTCGTTTCTTTTCTGGGAATACTATCGAAAATGGGGGAATTTTTTGGAAATTGCCAGCACAGTGCAAATGTGCTGAAATTGCCCACCCCTAATTTACAGAAATACGTAATCTCCAACAAATCAGTAACTAGTAAAGCTAATTACCTCAAAATTGACGTTTGCAATAACTTATTCGTAAGAAAAATTGAGAGTTGAAGTAAAGAGTGCAGAAGTGCTTGGCTGCGCTGTGTCGTAGAGTATAATAATTTTCAAAGTTATATTTTGTCTGTGAGCAAAATTTTCCAGTGAAAAAGCACAATACAAGTGGATGTAGAAAGTAAAAAATCTAAAGTTTACTCAGTGAAATATTTAGTCAAATAGAAACTAAAAATCAATAAAAGAAACATAAGCAAATACACAAACAACGAAATAATAATCATCAACGAAAACAATAATACAGCACAGAGGCAATACAGTTCCTGCTTTTTACATCAACTTTGCATTGTTCAATAGCTGTTTTTTGTCGCTTTTGTCTGCTCTTTCATCAGCTGTCCGGTCATCAACTGCTCTGTCAACAGCTGTCCTGTCATCAGGTGCACTTTCATACGCTGTTCTTTCTCCTGTGTCATACTGCCGCGAGCGCCATCTACCATCAAACTTTGAAAGCTTAACTGTATGAAACACAATATGAGTACGCGATCAGCCGGTGCGAATACCAGAAATTGCACTCATTTGCATTTTAAATGGTTGTATGCGCTTGTACTTGCCTCTCGTTTGTCTACATTTGGCAGTGTTAAGCCCAATTAGCAATATGGTCTCCACTGTTGGTGAAAACCAGAAACTCTTGCTTGATATTTTATGTAAGCAAACTCTAGGTTTAAATGTTGTCCATTTCAATGCACGAAGTCTCAATGGTGATAAACTGGACTACGTCAGAAGTGTTTTTGAGAGATCCTCAGTTGACGTCTTTTGTGTTTCCGAAACTTGGTTCAGCCCTGATGTATGCGACGTTTATTATACCATTCCAAGCTATAATCTAGTGCGTCATAACCGGAGAAGTAAAAGAGGGGGAGGCGTCGCAATCTACTGCAAATCTAACCTGAAAATTTGGCCATTGGCAGTGTCCGCCAGCTCAAAAATGGAGTTTATTATTGCTGAAGTTTCAGATGGTAAAACAAGTATTTTAGCGTCGTGTGTATATAATCCCCTGCTGGATTAGTAATAGTATACAAACTTTTGCCGACGAGATTTTCCAATAATTCAAATCCTAGCTTATTGGACTACTTTATCACCTCTAGCCTTAATCATGTTCGTAAACTTGACCAAATATGTTTTGTTTCTGATCATGACTTAATTTTTTGTACTGTATATGTGTTGTTTAATCGTCCTTCTATTAGTACCACGTTTATATGTCATGATTATAAGTCTATTGATGTTAATGAGCTGTTTCGTGATCTGTCAGGAGTTAGTTGGGCGATTGCTGGTTATGTGAGACTGTGGAAAAAAACTTACCTTCTTAAACACAAATTTGACGGATTTATTCAACATCCATGTTCCTCTTCGTACGGTTCGGACTGTTAGTGAATCCTGTCCATGGTTTAATAAAAAAGTACGCTTAGCTATAAGAAAACGTAACAAGCTTCATGTAAAATGGAGAAGGGCAATGACAGTTTTCGCTTGGTCTCAATATAAAAGTGCTCGCAATAAAGCCACTGCAATCATTAGACAGACGAAGCGTGTATACTGTAATGCCAAGCTGTACCCGTCCATTGCACCTAAAGATTTGTGGCGCAACTTAAAAAATCTAAAGGTCCATGGAAGTTTGAAACCAGACTGCGACTTAGATCCTAATGTTTTAAATGATTATTTCTCCTCTTCTGGGATAAGTAACCTTGCTCCTCAAACTTTACGAAATTGTTGGACTCAGAGTAATATTGAAAAGGAATTTCAATTTGTGGGAGTTAGCGAAGGCGAAGGTATGAAAGCTTTGTTTGGTATAAGGTCTATTGCTGTTAGTGAAGATGAGATTTCACTGAAATTCATCAAACTAGTGCTGCCATTCATTGTAGGTACGATTACTCACATAATCAATCCTTGTTTTACGACTTCATGTTTTCCCTCTGAGTGGAAAAAGGCTGTAATACTCCCAGTTGCCAAAAAGAATATAGCCTTGAATCCCTGTGACTATAGACCGATCAGTATACTGCCAGTGTTTGCAAAGCTATGTGAGTCCTTGATGGCAGCGCAAATTTCGTCATTCATTCAGCAAAATTAATTATTATCCTCACTTCAGTCCGGGCTTAGACCAAAACACAGTTGCGCTACTGCCATGATGAAAATTCTTGACGACATAAGGATACATTTTGACAATAATGACTTAACACTTCTTTGCCTTTTAGATTTTTCTAAGGCTTTTGACATGGTTAACCATGACTTTCTTTGCAAGAAGCTTCGTTATTTCTTTGGCTTCTCTGATGAACCCATAAAATTCATGACGAGCTACCTTGAAGGCAGGCTACACAAAGTGAGGTGTAAGAAAGCCTGCTCCAGCTTTAAAACTGTCACAACGGGTGTCCCACAGGGGGCTGTCCTAGGACCTCTTTTGTTCAGTCTTTTTATCAATGATGTATTCTCTGTGTGTCAGTATGTTAATGTGCATGCGTACGCTGATGATATCCAGGTTTACTTGTCCAGGCGTGTTCGTCTTGTTGAGGATTTGTGTTTTACGGTTAATAATGATTTGTCTGCCATTTCGCGATGGGCTAGTGATAATTGTCTGTGTTTAAATGCTTCAAAGTCCTTTGTGTTGCCAATATGTAACAGTGTGGTACATGTTGTGAATATACCAGAATTGGTTATTGGGGGTAGTGTTATTAAGTTCAAAGACAAGACTAAAAATTTGGGCTACGTTATAAACTCTAAGTTGACTTGTTCTGACCATGTAAATCATGTTGTTAGTAATGTGTATGCCATCTTGCGTAGATTGAAAATTTCCGCTGTTTTTACTCCATTGGAAACAAGACGCAAGTTGGCAAAGTAACTCATTGTGCCGCATATAACGTACTCTGAGCTTGTATATAGTAAGCTTGATTCCTTATCGTCACACAAAATCAATGTCTTGTTTAATAATGTTACGCGTTATGTATATGGTCTTAAGATATTTGACCATATATCACTTTGGGAAAATAAGATTTTAGGCTGCAGTATTATGGATTATATTGCGGCCAGGAACTGCATATTTATTTATAAGCTATTAGAATGGAAGTCTCCAATGTATTTATATGAAAAGCTTCAACTGACTAAGTCCAGTAGACGGCACAATCTGATTGTCTCAAAATACACCTACTTGACCTCGACGATACTGTTTTTCATCAACGCTGTGAGACTTTGGAATAATATTCCAGAATCTGTGTTAAATAGAGGTAACTACAAATTGGTAATACATAATTATTTCGAGTTGCTGTGATGAGTGTGATTGAAATAAGATTCTTTCTTTCCTTTCATCTGTTACACTGAACTTTTTTTTTCCTCTATATATGTATATGTGTATTGAATTGTGCTTATGATTAGATAAGGCTGAACTTATAATGTTTTGTATTAGTGATAAGTTTTTTTTAATTTTAATTTTAATTTGATTTTCTGTAATGTGATACCAAATGAAGTTGATGTACTTTAAAAAGATTCTTATCTTATTTGTACAACCATTTCCTTGTTTAAATAAATAAATAAATAAATAAAATACAATTATAACACATTTTTGGAAAAGCGGCATGGAACCGCCTACTTATGAGCACATACGTGTAAACTTGCAATAACAAGTAGGCGGTATACTCACGCAATGCGGTTGCCCTTGAGATGTGCATGCAAATGCTTTTCTAAACCTACTTTCATTCTGGTGGCTATAGTTCAACGTTGCCATACATACAAAGTTACAATCTCTATTATCTATTTTATAATTAGTTTTACACTGAGATTTTAATTTGCATACACAACACCATCCCCTGCTTTAATTGCGAAAATCTTCTGCTTGATAGCAGTGTACCGATCTGCGAATACGGCTGCTTCGATGAACTTCTTGCGGATTCGTGTTTGCACCTGCGACTGTTCAATATTAGCATCTGCATCAGTATTCCGTATCAATAAGTTGGAAATTGGATCGGTTGTTGTTTTCAACTGACCTCGTGTCCTCTTCACAGCGAGATTTCATTTGATTTCGGTGACGTTTATAGAAGCCCCTGCTAGTCTTTACAACATACATGACTTTACCTAGACGACTTCCACGACACCCTTTAGCCATTTCTCTCCGCGACCGTAGTTTCGAACAAAGACATGTTCCTGTGGTGAAAATTTGGTTCGAGTTTCTTTAACGCCTGTTTTCGCATTTTTCACAGAAAACACCTGCGAAAAGACAGTACGGGCTGGACGGCCATGCAAAAGCTGTGCTGGTGATATGCCTTCAGCATTTGGCATAGTACGGTAGGTTGTAAAAAATGTAAAAACGGCTTCTCCATTTTGCAAGCCATCATCCAAATCTTTTCCACAGCAGTTTTAAAGGTACGTACAAAGCTTTCAGCCAGTCCATTCACATGGAATCGAAAATCGGGCCCGCAAAGTCATTTTGCACTCTCTGGCAAGGTGCTTGCGGTTCGGTCCAGCCTGAATATTGCCGCCGATCACTTAGAGCTACTACTTTGCAACTTTCGCACCCAGCAGCTAGTTTCTCGATATCCTTATCGATGCGAGATCACCGCTCCAACCCCAACACAATTGGTAGTTCTTCTTGAAAATGAGCCAGCATCGTTGCTTTTATGATTGCCCTTTGAGTTCGTTGAACGCGTTTTCTTGCTCTGACTTCCAATGGAAAGTTACATTTTTGGGCCTTAATTTGTTCACTGGCGCTGAAAGTTGGGAATAATTTAGAATAAAATTATGGTAATGATTTATTTTACCCATAAATGCCTCAAGCACTTTTAAGTTTGCCGGACGCCGTAAGTTCTTCACAGCTCGGATTCCATACTCATCTGGTAAAATACCTGCGCTTATTTCACGACTCAAATATGTTAACTTGGTCTTTAAAAACTCGCATTTCTCCTTCTTGCATTTGATACCTGCTGCTTGTATCTTTAAAACTTTGGATAAGCGTTCGATGTGTTGCTTTTCGTCCGCGCCTGCTACAGTGACGTCGATGTAATTTGCGCATCCTTCAACTCCATATAATAGCTTCTCGAGATGTTTTTGGAACATGGCTGGTGCGCTCGCTACCCCATATGGCAGTAAATTTTGGTAGCTGGGCAAAAGAAATTGGTCTGCTTTGCCGTTGCAATGTAGTCTATTTTGTCACCTTTGTTGGTTTTGCTGGCTTTATTTGGCTTTTGTTCGTATTTTTTCTCACTTGATAAACATACGACTGCAATATGGCCTGTTTTGCCGCAATTTCTGCAAACAGCACTTCTAAATTTGCAATTATCTCTATTATATGAAACTCCGCAGCCTGTGCATGCACGGTATTTCGGTTTTTTGTTTTTTTTTTTGGTTTCTGTTACGCATGTTAGTTTTTTCTGTCATCGAATAAATTCCATTCATATATGGAATACTTCTATATTGACAGTAGCCTCCCTGCAGGGAAAACCCGAACTGGTGTATCAAATTTCTAGTTCAGTACTAGATATTTATCGCCAAAAACGAACCAGTCCCATTGTAACTAGATCCGCACCAGTACAAAAGCAGCGAAATGTGGTACTTTTACAAAACTATTTTATTTTACTTTTTAAAACTACATATCGCCTAGCTAAGAGTGAAAAGTCGCTTAGCCCTTAGGATTGACCAGATACAATGCTTTTAAAATTACGTCTCAGTCATTGAATTTGATAAAATATTAAGCGAGATATCGTGTGGTAAAAGAAAAATACCGTCGTTTACGAATCAAGTAGGCCAACAAATTTGATTTTTGGAAATATCTCGACTCCAGCACCATCTCTAGAGAAAATTCTTAAATCAAAATACTTCTTATCCATTAATTTGTCTCCGTTTCAAATATGAACTAAATCGGTCCATAAATGCGATTTTTCGGAATATATCGACTCCAGCGCCACCTTGCGGGTCCATTTTTTGCAGAAACGATTCTCTTTGCAAAGACATCTTATATACTGAATATGAACCGAAGCGGACCATAAATACGATTTTTCGTAATGTCTCGACTCCAGCGCCACCTACCGGGTTTATTTTTTGCAGAAACGTTTTTCTTTGTATAACCAACCCACGTATTGAATATGAACCGACCCATAAATACGATTTTTAAAAATATCTCTACCACAGCACCACCTACCGGCAATTGTTTTCCATACAAACACTACTCGGGCCACAGTAAATAAAACTGCAGAAAATAAGCCAAATCGGTTCAGCCGTTCTTACGTGATGAGATGACCAACGAACGCCATTTCATTTTTATATATAAGATTATAATATTAACTTGTGAATTTTTTTCTGACGGACTCTTTTTCGTCTATTGCTTCTTCGTCCCAAAAAACAAACGAATGTCCAAATAAAAATCATTGTTAAATAAAGTTTCTATAGTTAAGTGATCGTCCATCATTTTGTTTGAAAAAGCACTTCTTGTATTTTGAAAATAGTATTCACCAAAAACAACTTTGCAGTTCCAACTGGACATGACATAAGTTCTTGTCTTAAAGTTTTTTCTGAATTCAAACAGATATTACACACGTCTTTAGATGGTGCGAGAAACGGTCCTTTATTTTTGTGAGCTAAGAGTGAAAGCATTTCTTTACCTATCAATTGACCTTGATATGTGGGATATTTTATTTTCTTTTGCACCTTCCAATCAACGTATCCAGCGATCTTTTGGAAAACTGTGGTTTAATGCGAAATTCCAATAAGCAATTTAGCAAAAACACACATTCTGACTAATATACTTTTAATAAAAATGTACTTACGAATGTAAGGCTATATTATTAAATTTGTCTCTCTTTTGTCCGCATAAAAAACATCGATGCGACATTTTTACAATCTAATTTGTGCACATTGAAAATAAATTTCCTTTTTTGAAACATGCTCGCTCGGTTTTCTTTTTGTTTTCGCTATATATCCGCACTGTAATGTTTTCGGATTGCTCTTGTTGGTATTAGCAATACAGAGAAGTATTATATATATGATTCCATTGCTACCTATTGCATTTGTAGTGTTCGTTTTGTCTTTGATTGCGCTTACCGTATTTGTTGTTGATTCAAATAAATCGGCGATTAGCTGCACTTCGGCCAACGTTGGCTGCGGTTTTTGTAAGGCTGATGTACGAAGTGTAATGTGGGGTGAATTTAAAATTATTTTGTCTCTGATCATATCGTCTGAGTTATCATGCAGACAATTTTCTTTTTTTGCACACAAAATCACACTGCCGGGCTAAGCTTCGCAGTTCGGCTACCCATTCTTTGTAGATACGGCTACCCATTTCTGCTTTATGAAATTCATAACGAGCTGCAACTTCATGGACCTTTTCTTTGTAGAATGCCGTTAGTTTTCCAGAAAGTTCAAGAAATGTTTGTTTTTAGAACTCGTCAACGCCGACAATTTTTTTGAGTGTTTCACAAGCGTCATTGCCCAACCATGATAAGAAAAATTATTTCTGTATTTGTTTTTTGGAGCTTTTCGGCCGGTGTGTTCAAAATAAAACCAAAGTTTACTTTTTTCTCCTACGCGTTTCGACGCATTTTCGCGTCATCCTTAGGGAGTCTGTTAATTAATTTGTAAATACGAAAAACATTAGTTACAAAACTATAACAATTGTGACAATACAAACATAGCTTTAAACTTGTTGCACTTACATTAGTTAACATCATTAACAATATTATTTTAACTCATTACATTTTTTTTAAAAGACATATCGAGCCCTAACCGCCAAAATAACGTAAGCGACATTTTTTCAAAATTTTATTTTTGATGCAGAAATGCATCTAGATGAACTAGGAACATTTCTGCATAAAAAATAAAATTTTGAAAAAATGTCGCTTACGTTATTTTGGCGG
>JAPVRG010248223.1:0-10228 GCA_029783565.1 Rhagoletis cerasi
CTTATGTGTGCGAATTTACACATCGTGTCAATTAAATTAAACACTGCTTGTTTACTTTTACTTACTTTATGTGCGGCGTAGAACAAATTTCAAATTTGTTTGTTGAATTCTAAACACTTTTTGTTCACAATTACACAGCTTGCACATTAAATGTTTAAAATTTGCTCTAAAAAAATTTTGTTTAATTTTACGCATATTAAGAAGATAGGTAACCAGTTTCCTCTCCTAATGTGCGCAAATTTAAACACTATATGCTTACTTTTACATACCAAATTTGTCGCGTTGAGCAAAATTACACATAAAATATTTAAAATTGATTAAATATGAGCACTTAATGTTTATTATTAGTAGGCAATGTATTTTTACGTTCAAAATGGTTGCAATTTTAAACATTTCATGTGGATTTTTATGTGTATATTTAAACATCCCATGTTCAACAACCCAATCTTAAACATCTTATGGGTATATTTGCACAGATTTTGGTTGAAAAATAAACACTTTTCAGTAGTAGTTTTACATGCACTCTTTAGAGTGAAGCTATTACCTTTTATAGAAAGGTTTTTAAAACGAAAGTAGTGGTAAAAATCGAAATTGTATGTATATTTTTTGAAATGGCGTTTATCTAAAATTTGTTTCAGAAAAGGTATTTAAATTATCTTTGAATTGTCATCAATACTTTTGTAATCCGTTAAATGTGTGAAACACCAATTTAATATGTAATTATCTATGTATATACCCATGTGGTCAGCTGTTTAAGTTAAATGACATTTTGACCAGTTTTGGCTATTTTTATTATGTTTATTTAATGTTTATAATTGTTTTGTAAACGTCTATCACATTACATAACCAGTACCATATAAATCCACACTTTAAACTTCGTACAAAAATATTAAAAATTCAACAAACTTTAAAAATTACACCCACAAATTTTAAACTTTTTATTTCGAATTTTTAGAAAAATTTTAGTTATGCAGTTTTTTAGCCCATTAAATTTTAGTAGGTCAAAGTGCAAATTTCAAGAAAATCGCCTTGATTTTCAATAATTTTTTTTGCTGACGGTGCTAGGCATTTTCCTCCATATAAAAGAAATTTTCGAGCATACTTTATATAAATATGCTACTAGATTATAATCTATAATAGGGCTGCTCAGGATATTGTGCAAATGGTCTTGGATTTGTATTCGCATCTGCAAGTTTTATGCTTGCCACCATGGCAACTGTTGTTGTGAATTTAAAAAATGCACCGAAGTATCATACGTTGCCATCAAATGTAAGACTTTTTTATTATTTGTATAAGTATAAACATAAGAGAAGTATGTATGTACAAATTTCTTTTGTTTTTGTCAAGCAAGAAAAATAAATAAAAGCACATCATACGTCCCAAAAAGGTAGTTTCACATTTGGTAAATAGTTGGATTTTTATCTAATATTTTTTTGAGAAAAAATACTGCTTATTTGTTGTTTATTTTTGGATATGAAACTAAGAAGAGCGATACGGATAATAAAAAATCACATTAATGTAAGTTCAATTGAATCTCTTTCAATTTGAGACATCATGCTTTCAAACAAATTTTTAAATACCCATCCCTAGGGGCAACCACTATAACCTAACCTAACACGTGACAAAATGATACGGTCACCCAGTGTGGGATATTTTTTTTTTCTTTCGAATAAATTTTAATAATTTTATTCCTAAAGTACATACATATATGCAGCTCATTGCCTATCAAAAGCCAAATAATTCCAAATATCAAACTTAGTACAAAATTAGAAAAAAATCAACAAAGCTTCATCGCTTTTCTGCAAGTGGGCCTTAGAGTAGGTTTTTAAGATTTTTAACCTGATTTTAATCTTAAAACTCCGTTTTAAAGATAAAAGGAAAATAAGTTGACTATGAGAGAGTTAAAAGAGTGTTTATATTAAGATACGGTTTTAAATGTTAAAACCTGCCTCTAACTTGTCTATAACTACCGGACCATGCTTCTAACTTGAGCCTCTTTTCACCGCTATTTGCCCTATCTTCTAAATTATTGTCTACTTCAATATCTTCAATAAAAATCTCTCATCCCCACTGTCACTAAAATCGTACTCTTCTACAGCGGAATTCTCTAATGCTGTCCTATTTGTCGATGGAATATCATCGTTTTCTAACCTATTAGCAATTGGTGAAATATCTGCATCATCTAATTTATTTGCATACTCGTTTAATTTGCGAAATTTCGCAATATTTCCTTTATACTTCCTATTTTCTTTTCTTAATAAATTAGACAACGATCTTTTACTCATCTCTACATCTTATAAAATAAAGCCTCAAAATGTGTATGTAACCTAAAAGCTCGGCTAAACCTGAACCGATTTTGTTCCGGTTTTTTTCAAAATATTTCTTGGACCTCCCTCTCCATCGTGTGCTACTTTTAAATACAAGTTTTTATAAAAATGTTATCTTCTGACGCCAATGTATTAAAAACTACTGCATCGATTCGAAAAGTAAAAAAGCGAAGTAATACATTGAACATTTCTTTAATAAACTGTATAAGTTTTGACTTTGTTCTTTTCAATATTAATGCGAAAACATTTAATACATAAAACCTTCTTGACATTTTTTATTCCATTTTATGCGAGGGTCGTTATTAGAAAAGAAAAATGTGTTTGATCGAGCAGTATGTATGTACATAAATGTTTATTTCAATATGTACGTATGCATACACACATATATATACATATATGTACATATGCATGCGCAACAGCCGAACAATGATGTGCGCAACGTGCTTGCTAGAAATGAAATGTGTTTGATTACAACATGCTCGCACACAATCCCATCCTGAACAGTTTGCAAGCATGTTCGCCGCTTCAAAAGGCACCAAGAGGATTTTATTTTTATTTAATTTTTCACTCATGAATTTTTTCTACTTTCATCAATTACTGCATTATGTAGTATGAAGAAAGTTTAAACATGCCACAAATAAAAAATTAAAAAAGGTGATATACTAAAAATGTTCTACTTTACCGTAAAACTACAAATTTGCAAGAATTCTTAATATTTTTTACTTAACTTAGCTTTAGGCATATCTTGGTTAATTCAAATTTAAATGGACTGAAGTTGTGAATCATCATTTTCAGTTAAATTGCTTTGGTGAGACCAATAGTAAATGTTGTCTAATAAGCAGGGTTCGGAATATTCACTCACCTTCGTACACGAACGCGAACGTGAACGTATCAAATGTTCTCTATTGATTCTCGTTCGCGAATGTGAAGCATAAAACAAATCCATACCGTTCGCATCCGCGTATGCTAGGTAGATAAAATTTCCGCTGTTGTTCGTACATGTCTGTGAAGTTGGCTTACGGTATGACGTAAAACGAAAAGAAAGAAGTTGTTCTGAGTAGCCTTTCAATAGTTCTAGAGTTCTTGAAGAGGAAAAAAAAGTTCTGGATATTTTGATAAAAAAAAATTGCTTTAAAATTGTGTATGCCAGATTCACGCAGCATACGACATGTGGCAAAAAGGCAAATAAAAAGTTGTTCTGAGCATCTTTTCAATAGTTCTAGAGGTCCTGAAAAGGAAAAAAAAAAGTTCTGCAAAATTACGCCGAAAAACACTTTTTTCGAAAAAGTCGAAAAAGTAAAATTTTTGAAAAAAATGAAAATTTAATCTGTTCTGAGTAGCTTTTCAATAGTTCTAGAGTTCCTGAGAAGAAAGTTCTGCAACATTACTCCGAAAAACACTTTTTTCGAAAAAGTCGAAAAAATTTAATTTTTGAAAATAAAAAATTTTAATTGAAACTGTTCTGAGTCACTTTTAAATAGTTCTAGAGTTCCTGAGAAGGAGAAAGAAATTTCTGCAAAACTACGCCGACAAAATACTTTTTTCAAAAAAGTCGAAAAAATTAAATTTTTGAAAAAAAATAAAAATGTAATCTGTTCTGACTAGATTTTCGATAGTTCTAGAGTTCTTGAGAAGGAGAAAGAAAGTTCTGCAAAATTACGCCGAAA
Organism: Rhagoletis cerasi; assembly: GCA_029783565.1. NCBI lineage: Eukaryota > Metazoa > Arthropoda > Insecta > Diptera > Tephritidae > Rhagoletis > Rhagoletis cerasi. Next base: position 3,995 of record JAPVRG010248223.1, read on the forward strand.
AAACACTTTTTTCGAAAATAAAATTTTACTTCGACTTTTTCGAAAAAAAATGTTTTTTCGGCGTAATTTTGCAGAACTTTCTTTTTCCTTCTCAGGACCTCTAGAACTATTGAAAAACTACTCAGAACAGTTTTAATTTTAATTTTTTATTTTTTTCCCCATTTCTTTGAAAAAAACTTTTTTCGGCGTAATTTTGCAGAACTTTCTTTCTCCTTCTCAGGAACTCTAGAACTATTGAAAAGCTACTCAGAACAGATAAAATTTTCATTTTTTAAATAAAATTTTACTTCTTCGACTTTTTCGAAAAAAATGTTTTTTCGGCGTAATTTTGCAGAACTTTTTTTTTTCCTTCTCAGGAACTCTAGAACTATTGAAAAGCTACTCAGAACAGACTAAATTTTTTTTTCCAAAAATTTAACTTTTTCGTCTCTTTCGAAAAAAGTGTTTTTTCGGCGTAATTTTCCAGAATTTCTTTCTCCTGCTCAGGAACTCTAGAACTATTGAAAAGTGATTCATAACAGTTTCAATTTAATTTTTTTTTTTTCAAAAGTTTAATTTTTTCGACTTTTTCGAAAAAAGTGTTTTTTCGGCGTAATTTTGCAGAACTTTCTTTCTTCTTCTCAGGAACTCTAGGACTATTGAAAAGCTACTCAGAGCAGATAAAATTTTTTTTTTAAAAATTTTACTTTTTCGACTTTTTCGAAAAGTGTTTTTTTGGCGTAATTTTGCACTTTTTTTTCCTTTTCAGTAATTCTAGAACTATTGAAAAGCTGCTCAGAACAACTTTTTATTTGTCTTTTTGCCACATGTCGTATGCTGCGTGAATCTGGCATACACAATTTTTAAAGAAATTTTTTTTATCAAAATATCCAGAATTTTTTTTTCCTTTTCAAGAACTCTAGAACTATTGGAAGGCTACTCAGAACAACTCCTTTCTTTTCTTTTGCGTCATACCGTATGACAACTTCACAGGCATTGTTCGTACGCGTATGTATTGGTGGACCAAAGCGCGTGCGTTCATACCCTGCAGGGAAAGCTACTAGTTAGGAACTAGAATTCTACCAGTTAGCTTTTCAGGTCAACTAGTTCGCCTTCCAACCTTTTTTCATGCTAGCGACTGGTATTTTTTTATTTATTTATTTATTTATTCAGTCTAAAAAGTACAAGCATGGAGATGTCCTACGAAATGTCAATTGTCCGGCTATGCATCAGCCCCTACCAGTAGAAATACTAGCAGCATCATACCAATTTGCCGGATAGTCTGCCGATGCATCCCCCGTGAAAGGAATAAGTATGTCATTTTGATCGCGCCGCTCCAACAGTTGCAACAGCCGAGTGGGCAAAGCACTAGAGTTCCATTCGAGAGATCCGAGGTTCAAGTCCTAGTGCAGTGGATTATTTTTTTTATTTTATTTTTTTAATTCATATTTTTTTGTAGTTTTAAAATTTTATTGTTAAATTAAAAAATTTAATTTTTTTAATTTTGATTATATTAAAGTATTTAGGTTCATTTCCAAATTAAATTAAATTCAAATATTTGTGATTTTATTTAAATTCAAATAATTCACATTACTTACATTTAGTTAATTTGAAAAGTCTTACCCACCTTCAACCGGACTCGAACCTGCGATGTCAGAACCAGAAGCAGTAGTCTTCACGCGACGCCACAGCCGACAGTTGTGGGAAAAGCAAATATTTGCGTTTTAGTTTTGGCTTTGGCATTCCAAAGGCAGATGTCGCTGCTCGCATAAGCTGTTCGAAATTGTCGAACTGGTAGGCCCTCGCTTCAGCTCATACCAGTTCATGCTTTTCCCACAACTGTCTGCTGTGGCGTCGCGTGAAGACTACTGCTTCTGGTACTGAGATCGCTGGTTCGAGTCCGGTTGGAAGTGGGTAAGACTTTTCAAATTAACTAAATGTAAATAGTGTGAATTATTTGAATTTAAATAAAATCACAAATATTTGAATTTAATATAATTTGGAAATGAACTTAAATACTTTAATATCAAAATTAAAAAAATATAATTTTTTATTTTAACAATAAAATTTTAAAACTACAAAAAATATGAATTAAAAAAATTAAATAAAAAAAAAATAATCCACTGCACTAGGACTTGAACCTCGGATCTCTCGAATGGAACACTAGTGATTTGCCCACTCGGCTATTGCAACTGTTGGAGCGGCGCGATCAAAATGACATAGTTATTCCTTTCACGGGTGATGAATCGGCAGACTATCCGGTTAATTGGTATGATGCTACTAGTATTTCTACTGGTAGGGGCTGATGCATAGCCGGACAATTGACATTTCGTAGGACATCTCCATGCTAAAAATACCAGTCGCTAGCATGGAAAAAGGATGGAAAGCGAACTAGTTGAGCTGAAAAAGCTAACTGGTAGAATTCTAGTTCCTAACTAGTTGCTTTCCCTGCAGGGCTGCATCGATACGTTCGCGAATGTTCACTGCTGTCGTTCACCTCCATAAGTGAATGTAAGTGCTGCGCCAAATATTCGCGGAAAGTTGGTGCGGCTATGGATACTATTCTATGCGAAGGCATTTTTGTTAATGGCATCAGATTTGCACCGTTCATTCTATTTTCAAAAATGAGGTGTCAAATAAAAAGGCTTGGCCTCTAGATATGCAATATAGTTTTATTTTTTTGAATATTTTTAAAACTTTCGTATGAAAGCAATATTTGTTTCCGCACTTACTAGTCCAGTCAATTTAGACATTCGAGGGTAAAAAAATTCCCACCCAGCTAAAAATTGGTAGGATTGTTCAGAACACCATCATAAATTAATTCTAAAAAGTTCTCATCGATCCGATGCCTGGGAAAAAAGTTACTCGGGGTCAAAGGTCACAGAAAAACGGGGGGTTCGGGGTTCTCGCGATCTTCAGCAAAACGGTAAGTTTTATCATAAAATTAGTTCAGACAAAAATTGTAGATCAGATAATCTTATATATAAAAATGCCGTGTGTGTCTGTTTGTATGTCCTTTATAGACTCGGAAACTACTAAACCGATTGAGTTCAAACTCATAGCATATCTTTGTACTGGTATCTATTATGCATAGGGCAAAAAAAATTTATGGTAGGTGGCACTGAAGTCGAGAAATCTCTAAAATCCGTACTAACCGTCCGATTTGATCCAAAAGAATACATAGAAATACTTTCCTCTGAAAATTATCTCGATAGGTGGCGCAGCTGTCGAGATATCTCTAAAAACTGTATTTACAGTCCAAATTGATCCAAATTCAGAACATATCCTTATGAATGGAAATACTTTTCTCTGAAAATTATCCCGATAGGTGGCGCAGGAGTCGAGATATATTTAAAAATCATATTTACAGTCCAATTTGATTGAAAGTCAGCACACGTATCAGTCACATCAATATAAACATTTTATTTGAGAATTGGAGTGATAGGTGGCGCTGGAGCCGAGATATCTCTAAAATCCGTATTCACAGTTTTATGGAATTGGTCTGACACGTGTCACTGGAATCAAATTTTGAGCGTATATTAATAAGGCAAACGAAAGTAATTTCATTTATGATTTTCTCTATAGTTGCAATTGAAATCGAGAAATTATGTATCTAAAAACCGAAAGAACTCTGGTATAAATTCAGGGACAATATGACTGAAGACATACTGCACCGTGAATTTATTACCACAAATGACGAAACGTTACAATTTTCCGATGCAATGAATAATGAGGCATTGATTTTGCTTGAAGACAAATGTTTGGAAATTAATAACAAGACGCTGATTCAAGTTGGTATGATGACTCCTATTCGAACAGAAAATGATGCTAATGACCGCGATCTGCGACGTGAAAGAAGTTATAACCTGCGAGATTTGGAAACATATCTCGAAGCAAACTTACCACTATTACAATGTGAGCAGAGACCTGTTTATAACATTGTATTAGAGGCAATTAGAAAACAAACTATTGGAATGTATTTTGTTGATGCACGCGGCGGTACAGGAAAGACGTTTTTGATTTCGTTTATTTTAGGAAATGCTCGGTCGGAAAAAAATATAGCATTGGCCCTTGCATCTTCAGGTATAGCAGCAACACTTTTGGATGGTGATAGAATGGCGCATTCGCCGCTTAAACTACCACTTAACTTAAATTTTCCTGATTGGGTAAAGTTTTGCAGACGTGTAAATTCATAGTGTGGGATGAATGTGCTATGGCCCGAAAAAAGTGCCTTGAAGCTCTCGACCGTATGTTACAAGATTTCCGAGATAATACGCATTTGTTTGGAGGAGCATTGGTTCTATTAGCCGGTGACTTTCGCCAAACTCTGCCCCGTAAATCCGCGTGCGACACCAGCTGACGGGATAAACGAATGTCTTCACACTTCCGCGCTGTGGCAACAAGTTCAATTATTAAAATTGAGAGCAAATATGCATGTGGTGCTACATCGTAACCCATCAGCAGATAGATTTTCGAAACAATTATTGGATTTAGGCAATGGAAAAATGCCGGTTGATAGGACAACCAACTGAATTACTTTTCCTCTTGATTTTTTCAAATTGACAAAACCGGTCGAGGAACTAATAAATTATGTATTCCCCAATATTGGAATTAATTTCAGAGACAAAAAAGATTATGTGAACGAACATTGTTGGTTGCTAAAACATTGATGTTAGTTCTATTAACAGTGTCATTCTGAAAAGAATAAATTGAGATCCAGTAACGTAAAAATCTACCGATAGTGTCATGAAAGACGAGGATGTTGTCAATTACCCAGTTGAATTCCTAAATTCCCTCGAGTTGCCAGTCTTTCCCCTTCATATGCTGCACTTGAAAAATTGGTGCACCTATTATTTTACTTCGTAACATTGATCCACTAAGGCTATGTAATGGCACTCGACTTTCAGTAAAAAAATTGTTGAATAATATAATCGAAGCTATAATTATAACTGGAAAATATAAATGAGAGAATGTACTCCTGCATCGAATTCCTTTCAAGCGATTACAGTTTCGTGTACGATTGGCATTTGCGATGACGATTGACAAAGCCCAAGTTCAGTCTCTTCCAAGTGTGTGGATTAAATCGTTCAATATGTAGGGTGTAGCGAAGCACGCCGGGTCAGCTAGTTATCTATAAAAAATGTCTGAATACTTTTTTTCCTAAGAGCCACCGCTTCCGAGATATAACGATTCAAAAAGTTGGAAGAGTCGTAATCGTCATAATATGCACACGTTTCCACGCCACCTTTGAGGTAGTGTACTTAGCTAGGGTTGAAAATGATAAAAGCGGTGTAATTAAAAAAAACTGGGAAATTTATTCATCTGATTCATAGTTCTGGAATACTTCTGCTTTCTCTCTTTTTTGTTATTATTCTTCTTCTTCTTTTTCTTCTTCTTTTCCCTGTTCTTCTTCTTCATCCTGATATTTTATTTGATCAATCTATGACAATTCCTACCAGTCAACAGAAATTTATTGCAAATACTCACAACAAATATCGGTTCATTACAATGTTGAAAGAAAAGTCTACTGCTGAAAATATATTAGTAAAACAAGCTAAAAATGATGCTGGTGTATTGATAATTGAAACAGCAATAGAGCAATTCAATTTATATACAATACAACTATTGTTGTAGGTGAAGATGTAGACTTACTCGTATTACTCACTGCTCGAACTCCAATTGAAAAAACTATTTTTTTTAATCTGGAGAGCTCGACATCAATCGGAAATATATTCCTCGAAAAGTTTATCTACTTTCGCAAAGTGTCAAAATCATGTACTATTTTTACACGCAATAACTGGCTGTGATACGACATCTGCGATTTGCAGGAGGGGTAAAACAACAGATTTTAAAATTTTTGAAACACAAGACTTATTCAGTTCAATGTGCTGAAGTTTTTAAAAAGAGTAATTCAACTACACACAGTGGCGTAGATAGGGGGGGGGGGATATGGGGGATCAATCCCCCCGCCATGAAAAATTGAAAATATATATTTTTTTTTCGTTGACATCCTCGTATAGAGGACCATTTTGGATTTTTTTTTTAACTTTTTCAAAATTTTCAAATAACAATATTTTTCTTTTAAGATTACTTCGAACTATATTCTGAGTTAGTTTTTTTAGTTAAAACTGTTTCAACTGGAGCAGGATAATATCGCATTTTTAAAACTTGCCATTTCCCACACTTTGCACACTTAACAAAAAATTTAAAGATGCTAAAATTCAAAAACCAGGCTAAACTACACTCTTGCGAATC
>JAPVRG010248245.1:0-11345 GCA_029783565.1 Rhagoletis cerasi
AGATAAAGATAAAGATAAAGATAAAGATAAAGATAAAGATAAAGATAAAGATAAAGATAAAGATAAAGATAAAGATAAAGATAAAGATAAAGATAAAGATAAAGATAAAGATAAAGATAAAGATAAAGATAAAGATAAAGATAAAGATAAAGATAAAGATATAGATAAAGATAAAGATAAAGATAAATATAAAGATAAGGATAAAGACAAAGGTTAGAATAAAGGTAAAGATAAAGAAAAAAAGATAAAGACAAAGATAAAGATTAGGATAAAGAAAAGGATGAAGAAAGATATAAAAGCAAAAATAGATATAGAGAGAGGAATAGAGATAAAGATAGAGGTAAAGAGGCAAAAACAAAGATAAAATAGAAGATTAAGATATTTCAAGACATGTTATGTTGCTCATCTCCCGTCACCACAACTCAACTCAACTCAACTCCTCTTAACTCACTTACCACTTAACTTACTTAACCTCGACTTACATCAATTCGTTTCAACTCTTCCTGATTCACCTCAATTCACCTTAACTCACCTCAACTAACTTCAACTTATCGTAACTCATCTCATCTGAAATCAACTCACCTAATTTTAACTCGTTTCATCTATCCTCCCTTATGTTACGTTCAGTTGATTTAGAAAAACTTAAGAGTTGTCATTTTGCATGCTTTTTTATAATTGGTAAATTTTTTATAAAAAAAAATATTGCGAAATTTTATTTTATATTACAAAAGACGTCAATTGTTCTAATCCAAATTTATGCAAATATAAAATGCTGGAAATTTTCCCTTGAGATGCACCAAAAAATTTCTGAAACCAAAAAAATTTCCGAAACTGAAAGTAATCAAATGCTGAGCTTAATAGCTCACGAATAGGTCACATGAAAGTAAGTGAGTACATTGAAAAGAAAGCAGTTACAATTTTTTTTTTGTTTATTTTTTTTATTGAAAATTTACTAAAAATTAACTAAATAAATTTTATATTTTTTTTAACTCGTTTATTTTACCCTTACAGTATCCGCCAAATGCGTACACACTTTTTTTCTTATAGCTTCGAACAAAAATAAATAAATTATTCCCTTCGACCAGCAAAAAGTTCGCTGCTTAAGTCTTTCATACCGTTAAATTCCATTAGCATCGACCCACAAAACATTTTTGCTTCAATGAATATCAGCAACTATGTATTTCACCTGCAACTTTGGATTTCAATATTAAATATTTCATCTTATTCAACACCAACGGCCACTACGACAACAACAACAACAACAACAAAATAGTGTCGTCACTATGCAACAGCTATAGCCATATTTACCGGTTTTCAAGGTTATCGCCGTGTTTAATCAGCAAATATAACAGCACGCTGCGCCTGATTTTTTGTTTTTGTTTTTTTTTGTTTGCTGCTGTTTGTTACTGTTGTTGCATTTGCCGTTTTCCGTTTTCAGTTTCAACGGCTGCTGTTTACATATTTCATTTTATTTAACTGTATTTACTGTTGCTGTTGTTGCTGTTAATCTCGGTAAAGTAAAGTTGGTCACCCGGCGACGGCGACGGCGACGACACCAAAAAAGTTACGTCATTTTTGTCTACTATGACGGCGGCGGCTAAAAGGCAAAAACAGCAACACTAACAACAAACCGCTATTCCAACACAAAAAGCCAGCAGGCAGCAGGCAAAGCCAAGCAAAAGTGATGCGGGTTAACTGGCAAATCAGCAGCAGTAGCAGCAGCCAGTGGTAAAGCCTCTGCTTAGCTCATCTCATTTCAGCTCAGCTCTTTTTTTTACTTTCATTTGCTCTGAGTTTGTTTTTTTTTTTCTTTTGCTTTATTGCTTTTCAATATGTATTTGGCAAGATCTTTTTTGGCTCCCTAAAGCCAATACTTTTTTTGCTTATTACCTGTGCATAAATATTTTACGCATAATTTCACATTTGTAACAAAATATTGTGGATTCACAAGTAAGCGCATGTGTACAAAGAGTCTCATATGCGGGTAGCCTCTTTTTTCAAAACAAGCAAATTTACATAAAAACGGTATACAAAAATTTGGGAAAAAAATTAAAATAAAATCAAAATGCACATGTGTTGCGTCGTTTGTGCATTTATTTGTTGCTAGTGGCGCACGCTTATGCGGTTGCATGTGTGTGTGTGATCGTGTATGTCATTAACAAGCTTACAACATCGAACATCGTTTTGGTGATCAAATATTGCACAGCATCGACCACGCTATTAAGTCAATATATCTACATAAATATGTATTTTTCGATTTGCTCACTTCCATTTTCGAAATATTATTTAAGTAACACGATGTTGTAAAGATTTTATGTGATAAGTGGGAGTTTGCTTAATACATACGCTTATGGTATTTAGTTAAGCTGAAGTTTATTTAGCAATTGGGTCAGTTTGTTGTTGTTCATTTTTAGTCGATGTTTTGTTTGAAGTAAGCTAAATTATTTGGTACAGTGGATGCATTTATAGTTAAATATTAATATCTTAGCCCAATATATGGTCTGAGTAGTTTCGATGGGCAGCTGTTTTTGCATTCAATCAGAGAGGGAGAGCGTTAAGTTCTTATTTCTTTATTACTTTATCAGTTAAAGCAATTAATTTATATATTAATGAATTCTCAATTAATGAACACATCTTAGAAGTTTATCCCTTTGGGAATTTGATTTTATATTGGAATATCTTCATTTTGTATCACCAATAAGCACAAGCCCATTTAGTTAGTTAGTAAATTAGTTTGTCAGTTAAGGTTCTGGTTCTCACTAATTAGTAATGGGAATGGATATGTAATCTCATTGTAGTATAAATATCCATTCTCGTGAGAGTGAATTCCTATTCTCATGAGAATTATTCTCATTGTTTAGCAGAATATTTAAATGTGTGGGTATACACAGAACCAGAGAAACTACGACCTGATAGGTTTTTTATATCTCTAAAGAAAGTATGCCCAAGATGCCTTCGGTTTCGTTAATAAATCCTAAAAGGGTCTTGGGATGAGAATTCTTTATAAAAAAGGGTTCAACCATTTGAGCCTTAAAATAAATTAATCTTTATCAAATCATGGATGTAAAGTCACAAGGAATGCCTTCAAAAATTTCTTCCTCTTCTTCAGTGCATATGGAGTCGTAGTTGGTTGTTACCGGTTATGTATCCAGAGAGTAGCCTGAAGTCATTTCTATTTATTAGAATAATATTCTTTCTGTTTAATTGGTAGCCGAAGAGCTTGGCCCACCTCCCAGTACTTACTGCGCTCAGAGTGTACTCACTCAGTAATAATGGTTCTCGAAGTAGACCAACAGAGCCCACAAAATGGTGCCCGTCCAAAAAAGGCAGTTAAGGATCATTCTCATGACAACTCGTCAGCCACTGCATTGCCTTCGATCCCAGAGTATCCCCGTTAAGGTATTTTTAGCTGCCGAAATTTGAAGCGTGTTAAAGCAGTATTTCAGAAGTTTGGGTTGCATCATCGTCGTTGAGAGAACCAGGTTGGCTGTTTGGCTATCCGGAAAAATAACTAAAAAAGCGCCCTTCCAACCATTTTGAAGGCTTAATTTGGCACAGTTACGATTGCTAATACTTCAGCCTGAAACACCGTGGGCCATATGCCTACGCGCAAAGGACATGGAGTCCGTTTATCCAATCTTCGCCATCTGGGATTTTCACTTGGAACTTTCTGTCAAAGCAGATCTCTTTAATAGTTATGATGTCGAAAACTCCGCAGTCGTTAGATAGTCTACGATGCAGGTCTTTTGTGGCTGCTGTTTCTTGAATACAAATATAAAGAACATTCCATCCTAGTAGCGACTCTGGAGCCGCTCAACTACGGCTTATTGGTCCAGTGATGGAGATACATGGCAATCTATGCAGCTTGTTGAGACGTACATATGTAAGTAGTATAGCAGTATTTTGCCACAATTCGAAGAAAATTTTTTTTTGGATAGACGGAAAGCCCTTGGAATTATATTTCTTGAAAACTTTGCTCGAAATCATTTCTGCTTTTTATGTTTCCATAATACAGCCCTGCAAGTAAGTATTATGACATTTATCTATTCGATCAGGAAACAAGATAATTATTCATTATCATGCAGGAAAATACTCATGAGCTACACGAGTAATAGGAAGAAATTTCACTCATTCGAACGTGGGGTTTACACACAATTTTTTTATAAATTGATCAGGATTTAGAATTTTATTTACTTGGCATGAAATTTTTATCCATAGCTTATATGCTAATCTTACTAATATTATAAATGTGAAAGTTTGTTTGAATGTTTATTACTCAATCACGCAAAAACCACTAAACGGATCAGAATGAAATTTGGGACACATGTAGGTTATAAACTGTGTTAACATATAAGATATCCGTTGATAAGAGTTGCCACCTTTTCAAAGGTAAAAATCAATATATTATAAAGTTAAACAAAATGTTACAAAAATGTGGGTTTCAAACGAATGGGGTTTATATAAAAATAATCTTGAAGGGGGTTGCCACCTGTTCAAAAAGCTCAAGTCGATTTAGTTAACAAATATGGATATCAAGAGAGGTTAAGGAAAGCTTCATTGCCAAAATATTTTCGGAGAGGGTTGCCACCTGTTAAGAAATTCAAAGTCATTTGAATTGATAGGCTAAATTAAATATTTTTATATGGGTGTCAAAAGAGAAAAGTTCAAGTAAGCTTTATTTCTAAAATATTTTTGAAGAGGGTTGCCACCTAGGTACTCAAAAAGTTAAAATCAATTTAATTAGTATGTTAATAGAATCCTCGAAAATAGTGTAAGAACACTTTATTTCTATATTTATGTTTTTGAAGAGGGTTGCCATAGTTTAAGTACAATTTATTTCTTTATTTATGTTTTTGAAGAGCGTTGCCATCTTCTCCCGTGTTTCTTAACCAAATTGAACGTCTTTTAAGGCGCCGAAAAGCAAGCGGATATTGGATAGTTAAGAAATAAATGCGTAGTCCAAAAACAAATTTTAAGCTAAAGACAAAAACACTACGTGATCAATCCTACATAGATCCTAGAATTTCAAAAACGGAAACTGTTTATCTTAATTTGATCTTTATTATTACCATCTCAAATCCTTTCACTCTTAATTTTATTTTATTTACTGTAGTCCTTTCCATCTAATTTCTACTATTTTGTTTCATTTTGATTACTTTCAGCCAAAAATTTCATTCATTTTACTTTATTTTTATTTAAAGTAATTAACCGACTTCAGAAAAAGTGAGAGGTTATCAATTCGTCGGAATATTTTTTTTATCTATATTACCAGATAACTTTGGACCACGGGAACCGTTTTGATAATTCTTTTTTTTATCGGAAAGATTCAAAGGTGGTCCCTTACTAATTTGAAAAAGTAACGGTTCTCCTTAATTTGTATATAAAAATTTAATTCGGTTGTTCTTTCTCTTAACAACTGCTTGTATTTTTATTTTAAGTTTTTTTTCCGTTCAGATTATAATTTTTTTTCCTAGATACATATGAGTCACGCTTACAGCCTCAATGCATGTCGTTAACCTCGATTAGCTGGCAAAATAAAATTGCTGAGCCTCTTACGCACCTTTACAGAGCACTTAATGAAATATTACATACAGTTTAGCAACTCGCGCGCCCGCATTTATAAAATATTACGTAATGAATAGAAATTATTTCGGCCAAGCCTACTTACATATAACAGTACTACTCGTATATAGAAATGTCCAAGTATGTGTGTGTGCTTTGACGGTTTGCTCACTCAATCGGAAATGTCCTGTAAAGCAAAGCGGCATAGGTTAAACTGTGAATATTTCAAAACCACATGCATGGTAAATATGAAATGGAAAAAAACATAAAAAACAACAACACACGCAAAGCTTAGCAAACAGATAAACCATGACAGCTAAGCGTACACAAAGTGTTGGTAATAAAAATGCTAATATTTTTTATGCAAAACAAACAAAATATTTTAAAAGCAAAACGATTTGCCGGAATGGGCAATAGCAACAACTGTAGCACATAAAAAACAGTAAAACCAAAACTAAAAAAATAGTAAAATATCAAAAACAATAACGGCGAAATACTCTTTGTTGTTTTTTTTTTGTTAACTTTTTTTTACATTTTTTGCAAGCAACTAAACAATAACAGCAATAAAAATCGCCAACAAAAGGCAATTGTTACAGCAATAGCTACAATAGCGGCAATAACGAGCGCTACAAAACCGATTGCAGCAATAAGAATGGAGACAAAACATGCAACATCTAACAGGCATATGTGAAATGGTTGCACAAACACACACACACACACATACATACAGTCATGCTACATTGTATGTACATATTATTTGCTTGGATGCAACAGCCGCTAACCGAGCGCAAAGTACACACAACACACACACATACACACATACTCGCTACAAATTCACAATATATGCGTTGACCTAAATTTTATATTATTTGCAATTTAGTTACAAAATACAAATCGAGCAAAACTCAATATTAACAATTACCTACACTTGCAAGCTAACTGAAAAAAAATTGTTTAAATAAAATTGTTACAGAAAACAAATATAAAACTGTCAAATAAAAGACAATAGCTAAGCAGTGAAATAAAAAGTGCAGAGAAGCGAGGTTAGAATAGAATATTTGCAAAAGCAATGAGAGTGTCGGTCAGCGGGCGGCTGCGACATTGCACATGAATGCCTTCATACATATGTACATATATGTAGGTACGTATGTCTGTACATATCAACTTATCCAAAAACATGCACATTACCATATGCGTTCGCTTTGCATATGAATGACTTTTGGACTGTGAAGCCAATGCATTGATTGGGTTGTGTGGGACACGCGCACGCGCGCGCATACTCGCATATAGATACATATGTCACCACAAAAGGCCAGCAAAGCACAGCTCTTATGTGCTAACATACATATATGCATACACATGTATGTATTGTGTGGGGCTGTGCAAACGCGCAGCAATAGCAGAATCGTTAATTTCTACTTGAATGCATGTGGTAGCAACCTTCTCAACGTCCACTGCCCCGTTCGCTCGCTGCCGATTAGCCAGCCGTCTCCCAGTGCACCGCACCGCAGCGCTGAGCTGAGCTGAGCTGCATGCACTACGCTTATGAGTAATGGCTTATGTATGAGCTATGCGAGTGAGGCGAGCGTGCCATGCCGGCTATGGCGATGACTTTGGTGATGGCGGCGGTGATGGCGATGGCGATGCTAATTTGCAGCTGATTGATAAGCAAATGCAGTTGTACAAAAACAAGTTAACACGAAATGAGCAAACATTGTGCATACTTATGTATGTGTGTATGAGCATGAATACTAAAAATGTTTGCGTTTTGTTAAATGTGTTACATATATGTAAATACTATGCATACATAAGTGCATACATATTTGGAACATCTATACAAAATTTTTTTGGAAAAAAAACGTATAGACTTTTTAGATGCTGCATTACGAAAGCGTAGCGAACCTTTTGTTTCGGCTTCTTTTATCAGTTTTTTGAAGTAATTCTGACAACTTTAAATTTCCAAACTGAATTTTAAATTCTGTGAAAATTAAGCCTATCCCCATCAACCGCGCTTAAATAACGAATGCTTTTTAGAGGTATAGAATTTCCTAGAGGGATAGCTCTCAAAGTAAACACATGTGTTTTACATTTATGCTAAGCATACTTTGGCAAACGTTTACAAATCGTTGAAATTCATTTCCAAAGTTCGCATTCTTAACGAAAAACTTACATAGCACCTCACAAACATTACATTTCTGGCTGAAAGGGTACGTAAATAAAAAAATTGCCGTATTTTTAGTGCAAACAATCCTGAATAGACAGACTCCCCAGGCGAGATATGGCCCTAATGATATGCTGGAAAAAGTGTTGCACTCTCATGGAGAGCCGAGGTAATTACGCACATTTTGATGCCTTAACTGATTTTTTCCGACAAATAATTTATTAACTGCAACAATTGAGGAAAGATACTTTTCCGTGAGTTCAAAATTTCGGGAATTTTTTTTTCGAGATTTTCAAATATCATGACGAAAAAAATAGGTGTCTTCTTTTTTTCGAAAAAGAATGTAAAAGAAGTATTTCACCCAAAAAAAAATTGGGGTGTAAATATTGTATGGAATTACCCGTATACCAATTTTCAAATGTCTACTGTATCCAATACAGGATGCTCAATAACCTGAAATGTTAAAATATAAATATAATATTAAAAAAAAATTTTCTCTAAGAGTATCTACAGCATTTAATAGGAAGCTACATACAAAACTCTTTCATATATCTAAGTAAAACCTTCCGCTTAGTCGGGAGTTGTCTTAGTGCAGAAAGAGTATTAGGCTTCTTTACTCCAATAAGATATATAAATTAACAAACACAAAAAAATTTTACACTTTTAGCATCTACGCTTTACTGAATCCCTTTGGAATGGACGAAAATATTGTTAGTTTTTTATAAAAATCTACTGTTGCTATGACAAATTAAGCTTGTTATATTTTTTCAGCTAATTTTAATTTGAAAGGTTCTTAGGTATCTTAACGAATTGTTTGTACAAAATACTAATAAAGTTAAATATAAACATTTCATGAGCATCCTCTAAATTTATACTTAGCAATGTAATGTTTGGTGTCAGCACCTCTTTCTGTATGAGGAAAAACTTCGGAATATGCCCCGAACCCTATCTCTGAAAAAATTTTTTTGGTCCACTCTAGTGCTCATCCCTTGGCCACACTGAGCCCAGACTTTTTCTTGTCGTCTCGCCACTACCACACAATCAACGAGCAGGTGCATTGGTGTCTCCTCGGTCGAGTAGCAAAAGCGACAGAGGTCATTTGACCTGACTTCTAATTTGATCAGACGTCCTCTTTATCTGCAGTGATGTGTGAGGATGCCCGTGACAGGCAGAATAATCATATTTTCAGATTAAACATTAATTTTGCTTCATTTAAAATTAAAAATTTTCTTCCAATTCATTTGATTTCATATTTTATATCTTTTCATTTCTCAATTTCGTACTAATCCATTTCATATAGTTTTCCTTCAATTTCATTACGTTTTTATTAGTGCTTTTTCATTTCAAATAGTTCCTTTTGTTTTCATATGCGTCGAATCTAGTCTCCATGGCAAGTTCGGGTAGGTAACTTAACTACTTTCACAACTAATTGGATCAATTTGAATTCTAATATACCCAAATAAAGCTTTCTGTGATAAGCTAAGCTAAGTACTTTTAGGAAGCAGAACGGAGCGAGAACTCCAACGTTTGTGTGTTCCTTGTGTTCTTATCAGGGACCGAAAATTATCGTTAAATATCATGATTTTTATTTTTCGATCAATAATCGGTGTTTTATGAAATTTTTTCGATCAAAACCTAATCGTTATTTTTGATTTTTAATTTTTTCGATTAAAAAATAATCGTTATTTTTAATTTTTATTTTTTCGTTCTGCTTTTTTATGACCGCTTTAAATCTTTTATGATCGACACAATAACAATCAAAAATAACTATTATTTTTTGATCGAAAAGATAAAAATCATAAAATAACAATTATGTTTTGATCGAAAAAATAAAAATCATAAAATAATGATTAAATTTGATCGAAAAAATAGAAATCAAATTTTAACGGTTAAATTATGATTTTTATTATAAAGATCGTAACCGTTACGGTCCCTGGTTTTTATTTCAATTCAATTCATACCATAATTATTTCTCTCTCCTTCACAATTGTTTCCCATTTCATTCCAACCCACCCCATTTCACATCGCAAAATACGTTTTTTTTCGCATTCAACGAATCTTATCCCAAAGTCCATAGAATATTTCTAGCTGAGTGCACAAATCCAACTAACTAAAGCGGCCCAAGGTTAAGCACCAACTCATTTACATTAACAAATAGCAAACTACATAAATTGAATGAAACGTAACCAAGACCAGAAACCACCAAAAGCCAAAGCCAAAGCCATGTCAAGACCAATTTCAGTATCACAAACTCGTACTCACTCACTTACTTGCATTCTGGCGTGCTGATTGCATTAAGTGCGAATGTGTGAATTTCTGTGAAACACAAAACTGCAGCCTGGCTGCAATTATGAGTCGTTGATGGTCGTATAATGCAGCTCAGAATGCATATTTTTGCCAACAAACACTCGCACATACACACACACAGATACAAGCGCGCGCGTATTGATAGGCATGTGTGCGATTTCAAATATTAGCGCAGTGTCAACTAAAGCATAGATTACCATTGCGGTCGCTGGCGAGGCCAAGCGCTCCACGGATAGCTTAGTACAACCGCAATAGCAGTGGAATCAAGAGAACTGCAGCCAACGGCAAACGATGCGAAATACGAAATAATAAAAGCGCACAGCTACATGCAATCAAACTTAAGTAAATATGTATTTAATTACATGTGTGACTGCGAATGTGACGATTGCTGCAAATTGTTGTTGCTTTTAATTGGACAGCAATCAAAGAAGCAAATAGTGCAGCACAAACCCACACTTAGTCAAGCAATAAAATGCAGATACGTATGTATGCATCTAAGTACTGTGTGTATGTGTATGTGTTTGGATCTGTGTAGGTTCAGTTTTATTGCTGTTTATTGACCTTGAATTTGTGTAATTTTCTTGTCCATTTCTGTTTTTTACATCAACATTTATTTGTTGCCTTCCATTGCGTTGCAATTTGGTGTCTTATCCGCTGTGTGACAGCATCGTCTGTCCGAATGTCATTCTTGACAACCCAGCAATGAGCAAACACAACTAACATACATTCATATGTATTTAGTTGCTGACCAATGGACTGCTCGCCTGCCAGGCCAGTCGCCGCCAAACAAAATCAATGCTGCCTCGAAATGACTTTGAGCAAGTCACACTGTTTCTGCTGCATTACGCTGCGCCGCCTTCTATGCTGCATTTGCAGCTTTTTATAAGCAGAGCAGAATGTGTGTGTGTAATTTTTTTCTAATTGCGCCCCAGTATGACGTCAAGCTGGTGCGCGCTTTCGAGGTTAATGTTAAAGGCAAACTCTTGTGGCTCAAATCGCGTAGTTTGCCGCTTTTGTGGCCGGCAAGTTTATTTCACGTTTTTTTTATTCTCGGGCTTCAATGCTCTTGCATTGCCATTGCCAATATTTGCGTTGTCGTTTCTGCTTCCTCCCTCCAAACATTTACAAGTTTACGCTTTGGCGCGCTTTTAACCAAATTTGTATATGGATTTTTGGCGCCAGTGCATGCAGCACTATGCCGGCCAGCAAATGGACCGACGTTTTTGACATTTTTGTCAGCTTACATGAGCCATAAGTAAATTAACAAATGTAGGGGTTTGGATATTTTTTAACTAAGTATCTATGTATGTATGTA